>VHZZ01009911.1:35759-47943 GCA_009801015.1 Silene noctiflora | reverse complement strand
CATTAAGACGGTTTTATTTGTGAAAAGTGACTATGGAATGAGGTTTGGATAGTCTATATTGTGTTAGGATGTATTGTGTTGGGTTAGTGTACCATTTTATGCCATACTATACCATCTTATACTATCTTATACCTTGTGTTAAGATCGTCTTATACATGGCATATGGGTGATAAGGGATTGTAAGGAAGCCGTGTGCGGGCTGCTATTTGTGGCTTTTTCATCTTAGACGGTCTTCAGTGTTGTGTCGTGTTGTTATTATTATTGTTGTATTGCAGGATGTGGTTTTGTGTAGCTGCAGTATTATTATTGTTGTAGCTTTTATGGTCGTAGCTGCTTCGCTTCGTATGGGTATAGTAGCAAGTGTTTTAGGTTGTTTGAGGGGCTGTCATGGATGCATTAGGACTGATGGCCCATGGCCTGACCACCGTAGATGGTGGTGGTCAGCCACTGTTGGTGGTGCTGAAAAAGGGGACTAATAGGGGGCTGCCAACACGGCTGAACCAGTGTTACCTGGGGTTATGGGTACTGTTTGAGACGGATATTTCTTATTTTCGTGTTGTAATTTATTTGGCTAGTAGTAATTGAATGTTATTTATTTTGCTTAGGTGACGGTTTTCTTGAGGAAGCTTTTTAATACTATTTGCGGAGCTTGGGATATTTGCTAAAGGTAGGCTAGCTACTCAACATTTGTATGCGGGGTTTTCTTATGTGCTTTACTTGCCAGTTGCCATGAATGCTTATTAGTTGTGTTGAATGTGGTTCATTGTCAGCTTGTTTGGTCGTTTACTTGGGATTGTTGATGGTTAATTATTTCATATCATAAGATGACATTTTATTATTTTTCATCATGAATTGCCATATTAAATTGATTTAAAAATGGAACTTGGCATTGTGGAAAAATATTGTCGTTGTCATTTATATTGTTATTATTTATTATATTGGCATTCAGTTTTGTTTGGAATCGTGGTTGCGAGATGAGATGAGTTTGTATAGGCCATGCACGGGGATGTGGAAGAGCCGTGGACCTTGGACGTATACGACAAGCAGGGTACGGTGTAAGGAGTTAGCCCTGGACCTAGCATGACTTGTTCACATGGTGTGGTTGAGCTTAGGCTGAGAGCCGTGGCAACAAACTACATGACTTATTATTGAGACAGTGCCCGAGTGACTTGATATTTATTTCCTTTGTTTATATCGTATTATTCACTTATTGTTCCTTTATTTTATTTAAGATTATGAGATTAACTTGTTTGGGTGTTGTGTGTGTTAAATGTCTATTTCTGTCATGGAAACAGATTAATATAGGTATAATTGCTAGATGATTTGCTTGGGATGGGACGAGTGCGCTGGAATCGTGTCTATCACCTAGTTTTTTTTTTTTTTTTTTTTTATTAAACATTTATTTACTAGAAACTCACTTGTTGGTTTGTAATAATTTAAACTAGTTCATTTCTATTGTTGGCATAGTTTGGCCGAGAGATTTGTAGTCCAATGCGGACGTTTGTTTTATCATTCTTTATTTTATTTAAAGTACCTTTGGTTCGGAGTTTCTGTACTATTTATGTTAGGTAACTGAAATGGTAACACCGTCTTTTATCTGAGATGCCTAGCTTAAGGCTCTTGGATAAGTGGGGATGTCACAGAGAACCCGTGATTCCACGAGAACGTTGGAATTGATCATACTTTCCGTAAAAGAAAAAAAAACAATAGATTTAAAGGGGATAAGCATTTTGATTTGTTAGTGTCCAGTGATACGGGCATCGAGTGTATACTCCCTCCATTCAATTCATTTGATTACCTTTTATATTATTTGTGAGTAATATTTTAATCAAAGATAAATAAAGTGATTGAGTAGAAGGGAGCATTATTCAACATCATTTAGATCATATGAATAGCAAAGTTGAATCACACATATAGTGATATCATTAATATGTTTCTATATTAGTTGTGGATAATTGAATATATGTGTGTATGATTATGTTCGCTAAGAATTATAACCCAAGAGGGAAGTTATCATCTTATTGAGATTAAGGTTTTAATTTTTTATATTAGAAGGGAATGATGATCAAATTATCAAATTGTCACTCTCGCTCTCTTATTCATTAGATATACTACATCCGTTTATTGTGTTCTTAAAATTGGAGGAATATAAAAAGTAATAGATATGTCATCATTTAAATTGGTAAGATGGGTATGAAACAAAGTAGCCGATGCTAAATAAAAAAACTTTATATAAATTATAAAGTACAATTATATGGACAATAAGTTAATGAGCACCACAAATTCTTATTTAAAACGGGTATATTCGCTTATGTTTAAGACATGTCAAGTTAAGTAGAATGATACATTGACTCATTTTTAATGGTAAGATGGATATATCCGTCTTAAGGGAGACTAATTAAATAAACATAAAATTAAATATTAGCTATATAATTCCAATGAAAACACTTTTACATCAATATTAAATTGTGGGTCTGAAAATTGTGCAAATTATTCTTTCTGCAAAATAAAAAAAGCATACTTAGAAAGATAAAATAAAAACAAACAATTTACTTATGTTTCAACAAAAAGAATATTATATAGCATATACAAACAAACCGTACGAAGCACGAGATTCTACCTAGTTACCAATATTATTATGAATACGACTATTAATATGAATTAATAATAATATTATTAATAACATTGTTAATATTAATTATATTATTACTATTATCAATACCTAATTGTTTTTTCATATACAAACTTTACTCTTTCACATACACTTTTTCATAAACATTTTCTATTTTGTACCATTTTCACCCAAAACTGAACCAAATTTTAACTCTTAAATCAACATTTTCCCTAAAACTTAATTTAACTGCTCAAATGACTTAAAACTTAAAAGATGGATTCTAATTTACCAATTAATAAATTAATTTACTTGTTTATCAATTATTTATATTATTTGTTGAGTTTTAATTAATCAATCAAATTTTATTTGTTTGTTAACGATGAATTAAGGTATGTCAATTTTTATTATTTAATTAATTAAATTAGGATTATTGGTGGTTCGTGGTGGCTACCTAATCACTCAAATTAGGACGATACACGGCTAGACTTTGAACAACAATCTAGCAAATCGGTGCTCCAATATTTCACCTAATTAGGATTAATGGTGAACCGTGGTTCGTGGTGGCTACGGTAACACTCCCACTCACCAAGGAGCCTTAACTAGACCTTCCCTAGAAATTAAGGGTGTTACCATCTCGGATGCCCGAGGTAAGTATATCAAATAGACAATAAAAGAACATTTAATACTCCGTTTACCAGGTACAATGGAAACACTAAAAGAAGAACAACAACACTTATACAAATGAGATACAACTGGTGGAACTACAATCGTCTGACTACTAACTCGATGTCACGTGATCTCCCCAGCCCAGGAGTTACATCCTGATTGCAACGGCCACAAACACCTGAAAAGTCCATCTGCTCACCAGTGCCAACCACATCAATGGATCATCGCAGATACAAACAACAATGAGAACACCACAACATGCCACACAAGGTCAGTAACAGAGATACGTAAAGTACAAGGCAAGAATTACACGAGTGAATAATAATGAATGCAGACACCCTTCCTCGACTCCAACGCCAACGCCACTAACACACCTCAACCATAAACGGTACCCATCGCAACGGATAACCTACACCGCCAATGACAGACTGCAGCCTTGTCACCCCAGCCCCACTCATCACCATATGGATCGACAGAGACATTTGAAAACCCGCTTGGTTAGTCACGATAATATAAACGTCCGACTTAATGTAATGAATGCAAGAATGCTATCTAAATGCAATGGTACGGCGATTAGAAATAGGCAACCAATACTCCACATCCTCCTCATCACCAACCACGGTGACGACATCGCAACGCCGCCACCAACACATCGGACCGCAGCCCGAAAGAAGGTACTCTGGACACATCAGTTGTACCATACCCGAGAGCGACTCGGATCCCCTGCCAGGCGACATGTCTCAACCACATGTGCCCTCCATAACTCAAGCCCTAAATGTGCACATCCCTCTTGGAGTGGGAAGCTCCAAGAGGCGACCCGAGCGCAAGACGGTCACCCAAACGTATTACCTCTCCAAAATAGTCACCAACCTCCACCAATCACCACCATCCAACATCTTCATACAACACAAGTGCCCAACAATGCATATAAGACAAATAAGGCTCATATGCATCCATTAAAATCATTTGAAATAAGGAATAACTATGAATTCACCCAACCTTTCCTAATGCTCATGTTATAATGCAATTCATAAGAACATGTACCAACCCCATTTACCAAAGTACCAATATAACCAAGTAATCTCATCACAATTCATGAAACCCTAATTACCAATATGATTGTTCTTGTAACACCCTCATACACTAAGGTACCTTCACAAGGCCTACGCCAATGTAAGAAGGTGCTACTATCTCGGTTTTCCGAGGTAGTACGCATCACAATAATAAAACAATTTTAAGTAAATAACTTTAATGAAAGGAAAAATACAAACTCAAAGGTTACATGTCTCAAAAACCAAAAGGTGATAACAAAGTATAATTTGACAAAACATCTATCTCTGCGGAAGCTAAACTACAACTGGTGTGACTCATCCCGTTCAATCCCCGCAAGCTACATCAACGATCATCACCTGGTATACCAACTGCTCACCTTCCCCGAATGGATCACCACAGTTTTAAAAACATAAAACGGGCTCAGCTAACCGTATGATCAATATAACACAACCATAACAAAAACAATAAATCAACCAAAGCAACATGTGACAATCAACCTCCAAACTCCATAGTAACCAGTAACCAACTACACACCAAGGCGTGTAGCCCTGCCAGATTACCCATCGAAATAGGTAATCCACACCGCCAGTGGGGACCGCAGCCTTACCACCAAAATCTCCGCTTATCGCAATTATCGAACCCAGATCATTAATGTGAACATCCCCCTTTTGACGGGAGCCACAAGAGGCGAACATGGGGTTGGAACCATCTCCCGAAAATGGTCCCACAACAATTACCAATAACCAACACCATAAACTCAATCATATAATAACCATAAAAGACCGTCACATTACATGTATACCAATTAAACAACCAACTGAGTAGGGAAAATCTATCTGAATAGTAATAGAAGAAAAGCAGAACAAAACGATCTAGAAAGCCTCCTTTACAAAGTCTGCACCTAGAATAGTATCAATCAATCAATAAAACGGCATGTAATGGCTAAACACCCTAAAACCCCCAAATTAACCCAATTAGAGTTTGCATAATTATGATCAAAAGGATGAATTAACAAGGTATAGAACTTACTAATTGCGATCTACGCTAAAAGAGATGCAAAAACCCAAAAAGATGAACCCCAGCCTTGGATTGATTAGGATAATAGGAGAAGCAGTGAACGTCGTTCTTAGTTTGTGAAAAGGTGTTTTTAAGAATTATTATAAACTGATTAAGTCAAAAACCCGCTGTTTATATGATTCTCTAATTATCTTAATCGGACCGCGGAAAAATAACGTAACGAACCGGACACTCGATTGAGTATAGAACACTTGACCGAGTCAGACGCACTCGATCGAGTAAGCCATACTCGATCGAGTAAGCTACACTCGATCGAGTTCCCACATACTCGCTCGAGTTTACAACTAGTAGCCTGACAGAACCAACACACCACCTACTCGGTTGAGTACCCCGTACTCGGCCGAGTAGCCTAAGAGCAGAAATCTGATGTATTACAGTCTTCCTTTCTTAAAACAGAACTTCGTCCCCGAAGTTCAAACCCATACTTGTAAAAGCAACACCAACACTGACGAAGACAGAAACATACCCAAAATGTAACCAAACCATACCCAAAACCATGATCAAGCAACCCGAAACATACTCAAAACTTATCAAAACTGACTCAAAAGCACACGCGATCATCTCCTACCCCCCTTAAAAGAACAAGGTTACGTCCCTGTAGCAAAACATACCTGATCAAAGAGATGCGGATACCGCTCCTTCATTGCCTCTTCCGGTTCCCATGTTGCTTCCTTGACATTGTGATTCGTCCACAACACCTTTAGCAACAATGTTTTGTCGTTCCTAGTCTTGCGCACCTTACGGTACAAGATCTCCTTTGACACTTCTACATAGGTCAAAGCCTCATCTAACTCAATGTTCCTAACCTCTAGCACATGAGATGGGTCACTCACATACTTCCGGAGTTGAGACACATGGAAAAAATTATGCACTCAGTCCAAAGCTGGTGGCACCGCCAATCGATAAGCCACCTCACCAATCCGATCCAAAATCTCATAGGGTCCTATGAACTTCTAGCTCAACTTGCCCCTCTTACCAAAATGCATCACTCAACGCATAGGTGACACTTTCAAGAGAACCTTGTTACCCACCTGAAACTCTATGTCCCTGCGATGCAAATCGGTATAGCTCTTTTGCCGATCCTGAGCTGGTTTCATCTTCTGGCTGATCAACCGTACCTGCTCAATCATATCCTGCACCATCTGTGGTCCTAAAACCACAACCTCTGCATAATCATCCCAACATATAGGAGTCCAACACCTCCTACCATAAAAAGCCTCGAAAGGTGCCATTCCAATATTGATGTGCAAGCTGTTATTGTAAGAAAACTCAATCAAATCCAGCTTATCTTGCCAACTGCCACCGAACTCCATCACACAAGCCCTCAACATATCCTCCAAGGTCTTGATGATCCTCTCAGTCTGCCCATCTGTCGCAGGATGAAATTTCGTACTCATCTTTAAGGTTGTTCCCATTAACTCCTGCAACTCCTACCAAAACCTGGATATAAACCACGCATCCCGATCTGACATAATGTCTTTCGGTACCCCATGCAATGTCACCACATTCTTCCTGTACCCATTAGCCAGCTGCATCTTAATCCAAGTATCTTTCATAGGAATAAAATGAGCTGACTTGGTCAGTCGATCCACTATCACCCAAATCATGTTGTTAACTTGCTGAGCCCTCGGTAACCCCATAATAAATTTCATAGAAATAGACTCCCATTTCCACTCAGGTACCTCAAGATACTGAATCTTACCTTGCGGTCTTCGCTATTCCCCTTTGACCCTTTGAAAAATCAAACATCTAGCCACGAACTCAGCTGTCTCCCTTTTCAACCCAGGTCACCAAAAAGTCTTCTTAATATCCTTATAGAGTTTTTCACTCCTGGGTGCACTGAATATGATGTGAAATGAGCCTCTGTATAATCATCTTCCTCAGCTCCACATCATTAGGTACGCACCGTCTCCCATCAAACCGAACACTCCTATCCGCATGAGTGGAAAACCTCAAAACTGTTCCCTTTTCCACCCCATCTCGCCACTCCTGAATCTTAGGATCAACAGCTTGCTTATTCCTAATCTCATCATAAAGTTCTGGTTCGACTGTCAAATCCCCGAGAGCATCCCCTTTGTGAATAATATGGATTCCCATCTTACGTACCTCGTCATTAAGCTTTATTAGTGACAAGGCAGTGCATAAGGAATGCACACTCTTCCAACTCAACGCATCAAGAACCACATTAGCCTTCCCTTCATGGTAGATAATCTCCATGTCGTAGTCACCTATAAGCTCCATCCACCTCCTTTGACGCATATTCAGCTCCTTCTGGGTGTAGATGTACTTCAAGCTCTTGTGGTCTCAAAACACCTTAAAGGTTACCTCATAAAGGTAGGGTCTCCAAATCTTCAGAGTACGCACAACTGCACCCAACTCCAAATCGCGAGTAGGGTAATTCTCCTCATAAGACTTCAATTGCCTTGAAGCATAGGCAATGACCTTCTTATTATGCATCAAAATGCAACCCAAACCATTCTTTGAGGCATCTGTATACACCTCAAAGTTCTCACTTCCCTCTGGCAAAGCTTAGACAAGAGCTATGATCAAACGCTCCTTTAAGGTTTAGAACGCCGTCTCATAACTCTCATCCAAACGAAATCTGTTCTCCTTTCTCATCAAAGCTGTCTCATAACTCTCAATCAATCAATAAAATGACATATAATTGCTAAACACCCTAAAACCCCCAAATTAACCCAATTAGGGTTTGCATAATTATAACCAAAAGGATGAATTAACAAGGTGTAGAACTTACTGATTGCGATCTACGTTGAAAGAGATGCAAGAACCCCAAAAGATGAACTCTAGCCTTGGATTGATTAGGATAATAGGAGAAGAAGTGAACGTCGTTCTTAGTTTGTGAAAAAGTGTTTTTAAGAATTATTATAAAATGATTAAGTCGAAAACCCACTGTTTATATGCTTCTCTAATTATCTTAATCAGACCGCGGAAAAATAACGTATCGAACCGGACACTCGGTCGAGTATGGAACACTCGACCGAGTCAGACGCACTCGATCGAATAAGCTACACTCGATTGCGTTCTCACGTACTCGCTCGAGTTCACAACAACCAGAAGCCTGACAGAACCAACACACCACCTACTCGGCCGAGCACCCCTTACTCGACCGAGTAGCCTAAGACCAGAAATATGATGTATTACAGTTCTTATGACACTACCATGGAAATTATGAAATTCGTGAATTAAATGCATTGAAGAACATCTATACTACCAAGACTAAGTAGGAAAAACCCTACCTTTTGTTAGTCTTCACACACAAGCGCCCAAGCTAGAAATACTCCTCAATGAAGCCTCCTCCTACACAATATATATCTATCTATCACAACACAATACTATTATAACAATAATATTATCTAATCCCCTAAGTAGTCCCTTATTAATTAGGTCAAACCCTAATTAAATCCCTAAGACAAACCTCCCAACAAATTAGGGTTTACTACACTAATTAAAAGAGGAAACAACAGGGAAAATCAAACTTACAACTCAAAGGAGAATTTGGTAGACAAATCTTCACCAAAAATGCCCAACTAGAGGATGAGGTTGTATAGAGATTAATTGGGGGGCTTTGAAATGAAGAGATAAGGTTTTGGTGAGTGGTTGTGAGGTGACAATAAGGGAAGAAGAAACAAAAAGGATAGGTCCACATTGCATTAATCCGGCGATTCGAGTGACAGCAATAACACTCGATCTAATGCTCGGAAGCACTCGGTCGAGTGCGGTCCACTCGATTGAGTAGCTCGAGTACTCGGTCGAGTGCAATCCACTCGGTTGAGTACATCCTAGTACTCGGTCGAGTGGACAAGGCGACAACCATTCTAATAAAACCAACCCCACTCGGTCGACTTCACTCGACCGAGTGAAGTCCACTCGGTCGAGTACACGGTGTACTCGGCCGAGTGGGACCTTAGAAAATATCAAGTATTACAATCTCTCCCCTTACGATGAACTTCGTCCTCGAAGTTCAATCCGACTCGACAAGACTATAATGGAGTGTTCTAAAAGCTCGACTCTTATTACCCAAGGCACTAGGACACTTGTGAGGGTCGGAAGGACATAAAAGTTATTATCAAAAACCTACTATCAAACACTTAAAGAAATGACTTGCAGTTTGCGCAACGTGCTACCCTCTAGAAACAAAGTTACGACCTTGTAACCAGATTCGTTACCTGCTTGAAAGGGTGGGGGTAACGATCCTTTATAGCTTCTTCGGCCTCCCAAGTGGCCTCTTCAATTTGGTGGTTGGACCACAAGATCTTTACCAACACTGTTGCCCCATGCCTCGTCTTTTTTACTTTCCGATCCAATATCTCCTTAGGGTCTCAACATACGTCATGGCATCTTCCGACTCGATTGTCTTCGCCTCTTAAAACATGGAAGGGATCACTAAAATATTTCCTTAATTGTGATACATGGAAGACGTTATGAACACGGTCAAGTGCCGGGGGAAGAGTCAAGCAGTATTGATAAAGCGAGTCGTTGTCCTCAATCAAACACATTTATATATCAACAAACTAGCTAGTAGTAAGTAGAGGTCGAAACCAAAGGACGAAAGTATCTAAATTGGTCAATCTAAGTCTAGTTTTGCTAGTGCTGTCACGATTAGGATTAGGTTTAAGGTCTAAACTAATGAAAGCAAGTAAATAGTAAGAAAGGTAAACACAAGAAATGAAAGTAAAGATGTAAACAAATGAAATAAACAAGCACTAGGGTGTCATGGGTTCATAGGGGAAACATGGTATGATCATAGTAATGAATCCGGTAAATGATTGTAGTTATGTCGGGATCGAGTTGATTTATGTCTTACAATCCCTAGAGAGGTTAGGTCCCGGAGCCGAGCTAATAGCTTTACGACACCTACAACGACTTGGTTCTCCCTATTCAACAATATGTATTGTCTAACAATCATTAAGTTAATTTATGTCTTACAAGTCTTGTTGAAAGGATAAAGAATCATGCTAGGTTGTCAATCAAGTATTTCATCAAACATAACATGTGCATAAGTGAAAACACAACATACAAACCATTCATATGAACTCATTAAGAAAGATCTAAACCCATGATTACTCCCCTTATCCCTCACAAACCTTAGTAACAAAACTACTCACTACAACTCATGATTAGCATGTTAACAATATTGTCATCCATCATAACACAAGCAAACATGATGATTAAGCAAGGTATTAAGCAAAGGATTAACAAGTAAATAAAAAGGGATTAAGAAATTATACTAACAATAAAGGATAGGAAGGAGATCTTGAATAAAGATGAAGACTTGTCACTTAGTCCTCAATACAAAACCCAAATGTAAATAATTGAAGAAGTAAAGTGCAATAACAATATTGAAAGTTTGATTATTGAAAGTTTGAGGTAAATTAAGGAAAGATTAAAGTCTAATCTAAACTAATCTAATCTAAGGGCTTAACCTAAACTAAGGAGGCATAATCTTCAAATTATTACAAATGAGGTATTTATAGTAGCTACAATATTAAGGTTGATTAGGAAGTTAAATGACAATTAGGCCCCTTGAGGAAGTCCAAAGACTTGCTAGAGCCAGAGCAACTCGTGGGAGTTCTTGCTTGAAACAAGATCACTATGCCGGAGAACTTGCTCGAGCTCTAGGGAACTCGTGCGAATTGGGCTGGGACTTGCTCAAGCTCTGGGGAACTCGTGCGAGTTAGGAGCATTACGGGTGATTCTAGAGCACAACTCGAGCGATTTGTGCAGGACTCGTGCGAGTTGTTCAGGACTCGCGCGAGTTGGTGCGCAGTTGGCATATTTGAGCTCGGATTGTAAAACGACGTCATTTCCTCATCCGGACTCCTATTGGACTGATTCAAAAGCCTAGACCACTTGATTTTTTGATACCGTTACGTCTAGAATAGTTTTAGGGTCAAAAAAATAATTATTAATTTGGTTCAGAGTGATTTCTCTTGTAATGGCTCCTTTGTCGTCATTGTTGACCAACAACTCGAGGGAGGTTAGCATCCAAACCATCCCAAATCTTTTTTTATTGACTAAGGCCTTTAGTCTTGGTCTCCTCTTTAATGCTTGGTCATTGGATACGATCAGTTTAGCTCCAAAATACTCCAATTAAGCAATGTTAGCGCTCTTCTCCTACCAAAGGCACCAAAACCTCATATAATAACAAATAGGAAACTAAAGACAATAAACGACCCTAATAATTATGTAAAATCATGTGGAATGAGGCTATTTAGGGGACTAAATGTGCGTAAATATGAGTCACATGAAATATCCCCAAACCGAACCTTTGCTCGTCCCGAGTAAAGAGGTGACTAAAACTACGACCCTTATTTAAAATATTATAATAACATAGCCGATGTGAGACATTTAGCGGGTCTCACTCCGGCCCTTTAACTCACAACAAGACATTCATGAGGTAGAATACCTTCTTGCTAGGCAAGGTGGGGCTTGTCAAAATGGCGATGCATCTTTCATTAAGCATATAAACAAGTAATAAGATGCATCTATAAAAGAATAGCCACTCTCCTTATCTAAGTGACGGAATCAACTAAAAGAGAAATAATATAAGGGCACATACTCCATCATAGATACTAGTTCTACAAACTACTAAATCCGAAAGAATAGAGGTAAATCACCTCCAAATAGTGTTAAGATAGACTAAATTTGTCCTCAATTATTAAATGCTTTTTTCAAGAGTCGAGTCCTTATGGCGTTAGAAGACACTAGAGGATCGCGAAATTCCCCCTCTTGCCTAGACAAAAGGAAGGGTCG
>VHZZ01009907.1:52564-66156 GCA_009801015.1 Silene noctiflora | reverse complement strand
ATCGCCTCAAAAACCAATCACATGTATCTAGCTCGGATTTGTGAAATTTATCGATTTTTAACCATTAAAAATCAATAATCAACCCTTAAATCTCACTTAAGCCAAAAATAATTATCTAAACTGATTTATAACTCAAAATTAGTCCTCGCTAATTTTTTGATGCATAATTAGTTTGAATTGATATTATTTGCTAATTATATCGGATTTATCATAACAATTATGAAATAAATCCAAAATTAATTATAAACATTATAAAAAACATGAAATAAAAACTTTGTATAATCTGGAACAATTCCAGGAACCAAAAATGAATAAAATTACAGCCCAAAAATTTCAAATAAATTTTGAGAACAAAAACATCGATATTCATCGGTTTATATCTCATAAAAACCAACAAACATCAAAAAAGTGAAATATATTTCTAAAATTTTTATATAACATTTAAAAAAATATTTTTAAATGTAACAAAAAATTTCATACCCATAAAATTAAATCTAATGTATATGAGCATATAAATTTCATTTTATTGACTTTTATCTCATAAAAATCAATAAACATGCAAAACTCAATCAAAAATTACGAAATTTTGTATACAATATATAAATTATATATATGAATCACCATAAAAATTTCAAGATCATAATCAATGATTTACTATTTTTAGTTCACTCTTAACCAAAAATCGACATTATTGACTCGGTTTTTATACAAAAATAAAACTAAATAGCAAAATAATACCACAAATCACCAAATTTGACCATAGACATTAGAGATATGTAATAATGCATGCCCTAAAAATTTCAGGCTAAAACCTCTTTTTACACTATTTTTGATTTTATTAAATTATCTCATAATTTGATAAAATGCATAAAATTAACATGCATGAATCAAGTCAAGCTCTTGATACCACTTGTAATTCCATAACCCTAATTAGACCTCTCTAATTAGATTATCAAATTACAAAAGAAAAGGTAGGATCTATGAAACAAGCATGAAATATAAATGCATATAAATAAAGTTATGAGAAGGATGAGTAAAAATCCTCACATTGGGTTTTCAGAAAAACAACAACAAACACTTTGTTGATGTGGAAGTGCTACGAACTTGGAAGATCCTCCTAGCAATCTACRAATCTCCAAGTTAGAAGATCTCCTCTTAAGTTGCACCCAAGAACAAACCCTAAAACTCTAATATATTTTTACTAGAAAATAATATTAGAGTGCCCTTGATATTATRTAAATATTAGTTATTRTACTAATCTAATTAGAGTAATGTGTTTGAGTAATTTTAGAGAGATTTTTCAAACCATGCAAAATGAGCAAAAGTAAGTAACCAAAATAAGAAGACAAATCTTCTTATTATGGTTGGGGWTGCCGGCCAAAGGAGAGAAGAGAGAGAGGTTGAGTGTATTAAAAAATTAGCATGCTTACAATCATTGTGTCTAAGCATGCCTAAACTATTAATTGACTTTGGAAAACCAATTATAGGYTTTATTGGGAAGACAAACCTAGGCTCATAACCCTAGGGTAACCGGCCSATTTATTGAAATGCGTGCCAAAATTGATTTTTATATTCGTCTCACGAATACGCGTAAATCTTTACTTAATCGTCTTATACGATAAAGTGTATTCCCAATTAATAYGTYTAATAACACTCTTAATATATTTATACGTATACAATTATACGTAAATATAATACGTACTAATACTAACCCAATTAGTCAATTAGTACGATTTTATTAATCAACAATTGATTAATAAAATCGTCTCTTCCAATTTATTATTCAATTATCGCATAATTAAATAACAATTTTCGCCGGCACGAATTCTTAACTCGATCTCTCTAAACTACGTTACACGACTAAATTTTAGTCAGTCTATCAAGGGATTAATTAAATTGTATCACATACAAATAATTAATTTTCTATTTGGGCTTGTTCCTTTAGGTGTGACCAAAAGGGATCAGCTGAAAACCGCCGTCTCACGACAGTAACGTCAAACCCTAGTCGGTCAACCGTTACCGATATACGTTGATCAGCTGACTAATATTGATAGTGAATATCCGAAATATATTCCTTCAATGAGATTTATTATGTAAACGCACTATTGTGGAGGACACCTACTCCAGCATCAAGTATTATATTCAAGATATAAACAAGGTTAGTTATACGAGATTCGTATAAGAATTATATATAAATTGCACATTGATCACGTAAGGCAGGCAAATATTTTAGGTAATTCATGTAGAATAATGCACGTAAAAGGCAGATAGTTGTAATGAATTTGTACCTGATTAAGGCAGGGTAAAGCCTATTTTTATTATATATGGAATAATTTCAAATGCGTTATATTCCAGGATCTTGGGATCATTTCTGCTTCTAAGGTTTGGTGTCTATATGCCCCTTGGCCGACGATTAAGTCGATTAAGTAAGGAACTTCCCATGCGAGGGCCATTTCCCTAGTGATTTTTCTTTTTTATTTGGGAATACTTTTCGTAGGACGAGCTCCTTTTCCCTGAAGATTTTAATCTTGACATTTTTATTATAAGTTCTTGCTACTGCTTGTTGGTATGATGATATCCTGATTTTGGCAGCGTCTCTTAGCTTCTCTATTAGGACTAGGTTGTCTTGCATCAGGCTGCTGTTTTTTTCAACGTTGTTCAGGCTGTATCTTGACGTTGGCACTCGCACTTCTGTAGGGATTACAACTTCACAA
Source organism: Silene noctiflora (assembly GCA_009801015.1). NCBI lineage: Eukaryota > Viridiplantae > Streptophyta > Magnoliopsida > Caryophyllales > Caryophyllaceae > Silene > Silene noctiflora. The sequence goes on along the minus strand of VHZZ01009907.1, from coordinate 63,442 downwards.
CCATACACTAATAAATAAGGTGTTTGGCCAGTTGAAGTTTTTTGGGTTGTCCTGTCTGCCCATAGTACTAATGGAAGTTCTTCTTCCAATCTGCCTCGTCGTCTTTTTAGCTTCTTTTTCAGGCAGTTAATGACTACCTTGTTGCTTGATTCAGCCTGGTCATTGGCTTTTGGGTATCCAGGAGTTCAGGTTACCAGATTAATATTCCATTTAGCGAAAAAAGCTTTGGTCTTTCTTCCAACAAATTGGGTACCATTGTCACACACTATTTCTGATGGGACTCCATATCTACAAATTATATTTGTCCTGATGAAGAATATTACTTTATTTTCAGTGACGTACCTATAGGAATCGTCTTTTATCCAATTGGAGAAGTAGTCTGTCATGGCTAACATGAATACTTTATGGCCTGGAGCTACAGGTAACTTTCCTACTATGTCCATGCCCCATTTCATAAATGGCTAGGGTGCAAAAATTGAATGAAGTAATTCTGATGGTTGATGAATTATTGGGGCGTGTATCTGGCAGGCTTCACACTTTGCACAGTACTCCAATCAATCAGCCCTCAGGGTAGGCCGGTAATAGCCAGTCCTGCGTATCTTGCTAGTTAGGCTTCTTCCTCCTTTGTGGTTGCCACAGTGTCCATCGTGTATTTCTTGGAGTACTTGCTTGACTTTGTTGGGTTCAAGACATCTTAGATATGGTCCAGCCTCTTATCTCTAAAACAAAGTGTTATTGATAATAAAATAAGTAGATGCTTTTATTCTGAAGGTCCTGGCCTCATGCCTGCCTTGGGGTAATATTCCTTGGAGAAACCAATTATAAAAAGGTTTGGTCCAAGAATTACTGTCGATGTTGACAGGGTTTGCTGTTCAGGCTTGCTGATAGCAGGTTCAAGTAAATGAACGATGGGTATTTTGTCAAAAATAGCAGGGGTAAAATTTGAACCAAGACTGGCCAAGGCATCAGCCTGGGTATTCAGGTCTCTTGGTATTTGATCAATGTCAAATGAACGAAATTTAGAGCTCAGTTGTTTAGCATATTCCAAATATAAGATCATTTTTGCATCTTTGGTTGTGTAAATTCCTTTCATTTGAATAGTTTAGATCCTGAAAACCAATATCTAAACATACCTTGATTTTGGCTATGAGGGCTTCGTATTCAGCTTCATTGTTAGTAGCACTGAATTCGCAGCTCATAGCCTGAGCTATTGTGTCCCCTTGTGGCGATTTTAGCATTAATCTTGGCCATGTGCCTCTTGCATTGGATGCTCCATCTATGAATAGAGTCCACTCTTGGTTTAGGGTTTTTTCTCTAACCGGTTTACTTCCTTAGCTAGGTCTGATTCTAGGTTAGGGCTGAAATCAGCCACAAAGTCTGCTAAGGCCTGTGATTTAATCGCTGTCCTGATTCGAAGCTTATGTCATAGGTACTGAGTTGGACTGACCATTTGGCCATCCTGCCTGACAATTCAGGTTTACGTAGGACTGATTTTATGGGTAAATTGGTCCTGACTATTATAGGGTGACATTTAAAATAAGGACACAGCTTGGTACATGACATAATTAAAGCTAAGACATATTTTTCAAGTAGACCATACCTCATTTCAGCATCTAGCAGGCTCTTACTTACATAGTAGACAGGATGTTGTTGACCTTCTTGTTCCTTCACCAGGATTGCGCTCACTGTAGTGTCAATAACAGACAGGTATACTGACAGGGGTTCGTCTTTTTCTGCCTTGGCCAGTAAAGGTGGAGATAACATGTATAGTTTTAAATCCTGGAAGGCTTCCTCGTGATCAGGTGTCCATTGGAACTGTTTATTCTTTCTGAGCACGCTGTAAAATGTTTTACACTTTTCAAAAGATCTGAATATAAACTTGTTCAGGGCAGCGACCCGGCCTGTCAATTTCTGGATGTCCTTGACAGACTTGGGTGACTGGAATTCTAGATGGCTTTTATCTGTTCAGGACTAGCTTCTATGCCTCTTTTAGTTACCATGTATCCCAGGAACTTCCCTGCAGAAACTCCAAAATGGCACTTTGCAGGGTTCAGCTTCATATTTTACGTTTCTAAGATTTGAAATGTTGTTTCCAAATGCTTTACATGATCCTCTGCATTTTTAGATTTTACCACGTGTCATCTATATAGACTTCCATAGTGTCTCCTATCTGATCTTTGAACATCATGTTGACCAGGCGCTGGTATGTTTCCCCTGTATTTTTTAGACCGAATGGTATGACAATGTAACAATATATGCCTTGGTCAGTAATGAATGCAATACTCTCCTGGTCAGCAGCGTGCATCTTTATCTTGTTGAATCCACTAGAGGCATCCATGAATCATAGCATTTCGTGGCCTGTTGTTGCATCCACCGTGGCATCATTATGTGGAAGGGGGGAATGGATCCTTTGGGCAGGCTTTAATCAGGTCAGTGTAGTCTACACAAACTCTCCATTTACCGTTCTTTTTGTTCACAACAACCACGTTAGCTAACCATTCCGAGTACATTACTTCCCTGATCATACCCATGTCAAGGAGTTTTTCTACTTCTTCATTAACTATTGCATTTCTTTCTGATGCAAACTTTCTCCTTTTTTACTGCACAGGCTCAAAGGATGGGTTAATATTAAGTTTATGGGTAGTTACATCATCACTAATTCCAGTCATATCAAAATGCGACCAAGCAAACCAAGAAGATTAATTTTTAATAAATTTTACTAGTTCAGGCCTGACATAATATGGGGCGTCATACCCAACAAGGACGTATATGTCACAGTACTCAGGGTCAAGAATTACCTGATCCGTCTACATACTTGACGGTGCTACAAAAGTACTTCTGACAGGGTATGGTAATTGTTATGCAAAGGACTTACCTGCCTTGGAAGGCTTCAGGGCCTCAGTGTAGCATTCCTGGGTTGTCTTGTGCTCACCTTTGATAGTTGTTATTCCCAAATCCGTTGGTATCTTGACGCACTGATGATAGGTTGAAGGTACAGCTTTGACATTGTGGATCCATGGTCTGCCTAGAATTACATTGTAAGATGACAGACAATCCAAAACTCCAAATTTTTCATAGGATGCAACGCCTTCAGCATACGTGGGGAGGTGAATTTCTCCCAATGTGCTCCTTGTTTCTCCACTGAATCCTACCAAGACACTGGACTTCTTGGTAATTTGATCTTCACTAATTTTCATGGTTTTAAGCACGTCGAGCATGATCAGGTTCACCGAGCTGCCTCTATCTATCAGAATTCTTCTCACTGTGGTTGTTCCAATTTGCATGGAAATCACCAGGGCATCGTGATGAATGTCGGGGATTCCTAACAGGTCACGGTCACTGAAGGTGATAGGAGGTATATTTCCTAGTTTGCAAGGTGACTTCATCTGAGAACTCCTGGCTATATTTTTTGCTGTTGAACTGGTCAGGCCACAAATATCTGATCCACCATTTATGAATTTTACTTCATAAAGTGGTGGTGGTGGAGGAAGATTGCGCTCCTGCTTTTGCTCATGGCTTCCCTTACTTTGATCTTCATTTCTACCTCTGGTTTTGATCAGGTCCTTCAAATATCCGGCCTTCAATAGGTAGGTTACTTCTTTCCTGAGGGTGAAGAAATCCTCCGTCGTATGCCCTATATCCATGTGAAACTCGCACCATTTTGTATGGTCCTTTCTTGGATTGGGATTTTCTAACTTCCTGGGCCATCTGATTGCTGATCCCATGTTATCAAGTCACTGGATTAAACCTGCAATATCAACACTGAAGTTATGTTCATAAATAGGTGGGTGAACTTTAGCCTTACCTTGTTGTTCACATGTCAGGTTGAGTTCTTATCGATCAAGTCTGGAGTATGAGGCTGATCTGTAGCTGGTTCCCTCACTACTGCTCTTCCTGTTTGACTTTTCACATTCTTTGGAACTGCAGGGGGTTTCTACTTTGTAGCTTTTGTCTTCCTCTAGTCTGATGTAAGCAAGGGTCTTGGCCTGGACATCTTCGAAGGTATGACAGGGATACTTAGTAAGTTCAATGTAGAGATCACTATTTGGTAGTAGTCCCTGCCTAAATGCCTCCACTGCTGTTCCAACGTCACATCTGGGAATAGACACCTTCTCTTTGTTGAACCTGCCAAGGAATACCCTGAGAGTCTCGCCTGACTTCTGGGTAATCCTGTAAAGATCATTGGACCATTTCTCTAATTCCCTACTGCTTACAAACTGCTGGTTGAAGTTATTTACCAGGTCAGCAAAAGACTTGATGCTTCCAGTTGGCAGATTGATACACCACTGCAGTGCTAGACCTGTAAGGTTTGTTCTAAATCCCTTACACATGCAAACTTGTCTGAACTCGCTAGGAAAAGATGCATCCAGCATTTCTTATTTATAGAGGGCTACATGATTTTGGGGATCTGTAGTTCCATCATAGATTTTCATGGATGGAACCACAAATTTCTTAGGGAGATCCACCTTAGCTATCTCATCTACAAAAGACGAATCAACATAACTATCTGGGGTGGCTTCCTCTAGACTAGCAGGTACCCTAGATATTTTTTTTCAAATTTTTCAATTGAGTTTTTTTATTTCCTGGACTACTGCCATCATGATGGTTGCTGCCGATTCATCAGACATATCTTCATTTTAAGGGACGTCATCATCTTCAAGGTGGACGACGTTTCGAGTGCCACTTGGACTCCCAAAATTCGAGAAATCAAAATGCTTGATGATTGAGGAAAATGGGATTCCTGGTTAGATCCTGGAATTTCCCCGAACTTTTTCCAATTTTTGTTTCAAAGCTGACTCAGATTCCTTTAATTGCAGGATCTCTGCTTCAGTCTGAGCCACTTTTTCTTTCAAGCCTTCCAATTCTCCAATTTGCAGCAGGGCAGCATTCAATTGCTCTTCAGTGGCAGGTTGTGCCATTTTTGTTGGTTTTTGATATTTTTTGTGAATAGGTGAAAAAAGGATTTAGTGAGCTAGATTCCCCACGGTGGGCGCCAATTGTTTTGTATGGATTTTGCACGAAGCTAAATCAGCTCAGGGTTATGCCTGACAGGGTCAACTAGCTCTAATAATATGTACTGAAGGTAAGGCAGACTACGAAATACGAAAGTAAAACGAGTAAAATAAACAATAAGACAAACAATTTTGTACGTGAAAAACCCTTAAATGGGAACAAACCACGGGCACCAAGCCAGGAGAGGATTTCACTATGTATGTTRAGAATTTTCAGTATGATAAGCACAATATTGTATATTTTGTCTAAGTATACTTGCAATATAACTTGAATTGTGTTGTAGTATGTTGTAGCGCGTAGTCGCCTCTCTGCAAATGATCTTGGCAGCTTCCTTTTATAGCTTTGCTTGAATGGTCTAATTATCTTCTTCATAATGGCGTAATATTCCTTCTTAATGATGCTATTAATCACCCTTTAATGCACTTAATTACCCAAATTATTGTTGATCTTTATGATATAATCTTCTCCATTAATGCCCTCTGTATTGGTGTAATAATGCTAAAAATATTCTCATATAATTATCTTAGACTTGGTCAAATATTCACTTTATATTCGACCAATTTCCTCTCCTTGCCCGGCGCCATTCTTGGCCTACCCTGACGTTTTTGTACCCTGACAGTCAGGTCAGGGTAGGAAGTTACCCTAAAATATCAGTGGAGAATCCATGCCTAACATGCATCAATGGCGGACTATATTTCACATGGTATCAGTCGCTAGGTTGATCAATTTTCATTAATTTTTTCACGAGATTACTCAGTATTTCTTCCTCTTTCTAGTGATATCAATCGATTGGCCGATCGTTATCTAATCTTTTTCATCAATTTTCTGGATTTTGCTCACGATCATCATATTCTTGTCGCTTCCGCATCAATTTCGATAGAGATTATTTCCTATTCTTCTCTATTCTCTACATTTGCTTGATTTAAGGTGTTTTTTGTGCTTTCTTCGATTCTTACATCGATTTAATCCTGATTTTCTTCGTGTTAGTCTTTACTTCAATTGAAATCATGTCATCTAATTCTCTTGTTCAAGTTAATAATTTCGTTTCTACACTGTATGCGATGTTTGATAATCCATTATACTTGTCCACTACGGATAATTTTAATCTTTGTCTTACGGAGTCTAAATTCAATGGTGTTGACTTTCTTTCATGTAAACGAGATGCTTATCTTGCGTTAATCTCTAATAACAAAGAAGGCTTTTTAGATAGAACATGTCGTTGTCCGCCTAATACTGATGCTAAGTATCACCAATGGATTAGGTGTAATATAATGGTCATGCGATGGATTAATAATTGTTTAATTATAGAGATTCGTGAAACAGTTGAATATGCTAGGTCTACAAAGGAAATGTGGTTAGATCTCATAGAACGTTATGGTCAGACTAATAGCATGGAAATTTATTAATTAAGGAGGGAATTAAATGGATTGTCTCAAGATAATGGTCCTATTTTTGAGTACTATAACAAAATGAAGAGACCTTGGGAGAATTTGGATCACATGGATCCTCTGCCTACTTGTACATGTAGTGCCTTAGATGCATGTATTGTGCTCTCCTCAAAAGATTGTGGGACGGGGAGACTAGTTCTAAGTTTATACAGGTTCTCATGGGATTAAATCATGGATATGAGACTGTGATGACTCGGGTGCTTTTTATGGAACCTTTACCCCTTTTGAATAAGGCTTTTTCACTTCTACAAGGGGTAGAAAGACAGAAAAAGATATCTGAAGCAATTGATGTGTTAGCAGAAGCTAATGCATATGCTAGTGTTAGGCATCCAGATGGCAAGAAAGGCAGTTGGAAGAGACCTAAGATTGAGAATGATCTGAAATCAAGAAATGTGTTTATGGTAAGGTTAATGGATATCTTGTTGATAACTGTAACAGACTTAAAATTTGTTCTCATTGTGGATAGAAAGGGCATCCTAAAGAACTATGCTTTAACCTTAGGCCATACCTTAGAGGCCTCAGAAATTTGAAGACTTCTACAGGCATGAGAGGAGGATATAATGGTGGTTTTGATCAGAAGGGTGCTGACACTTACTTTTAGAATGGCAAGAATGTATACAGAAAGAGTGCCAATAATGCTGAAGCAACTACCAATGTTTTGACTGGAGAAGAAGAAGAATATCTCACTCCCTTGGATTTTCAGCAGCCTGGGCCATCAAATGCAGCTAGTACACACCAAGCTTCCACTTCAACTGGTCTTGTCAGCTACATGCTTGAAGGGTTAGCTGATTCTATATACCAGAAGATTATGAAGTTTCTTACTGATAATCCCACCATATCTTATGTCAATTATGCAGGTATAATGCCTGATTCTCATGCTCTTGCAGTTACTAATTCTTGTCAAATACAACGTTGGATTGTTGATACCGGGGCTTCTAAACATATGACCCCACATGAACATCTCTTGACTAATGTTCATAGATTGATTAGGCCAATTCATATAGGCTTACCAGATGGTATAATAAAAACAGTTCATAAAGTTGGCATGATGAAAATTAATGAGCATATTGTTCTGCAACCTGTTTTGATTGTACCAGATTTTAAGCAAAATTTACATTCAGTGGGGAAGCTACTAAAGAAAACTCCTATGTTTGTTATCTTTACTAAAACATTTTGCCTTTTCCAGGACCTTTCAAGTAAGGTCATCTGGGCAAAGGCAAAGAAGATTGAAGGCTTATATAGGCTGGAATTTCACATTGAGTCATAAATAATTGTCGTTTTTTCTCAAATAAATGTTGTAATGTTGTTGATCAGTCTATACTGCCTCACAATAGTTTTGATATGCTTCATGCTAGGTTTGATCATTTCTCTTTTGAGAAGTTGTGTCATGTGCCAGGATTAAATGTAATTGGTCATGCTAAGGATTTTGATTGTGAGACATGTATGTTGTCTAAACATTATGCTCTTCCTTTTAAAAGAAGTAGTTCACATGCTTCTGTTTATTTTGAGCTAATACATATGTATTTATGGGGTCCCTATAAGGTTCCAAGTTTGAATGGTGCTAATTCTTTTCTTACCATAGTTGATGACTGCTTCAGGTGTACTTGGACATTATTTTTTTCAAGAAACTTGTGGTGAAATGTTTAGAGCACAGGGAATAATACATCAAAAGAGTGTAGTTGGTAAATTCCATCAAAATAGTAGGGTAGAAAGGAAGCACAGACATCTAGTTGAGACATGAGCAAGAGCTTTAAGGATACATGCCAATCAACCCATCAAATTCTGGGGAGAATGTATTCTAGCTGCAACCTACCTTATAAATAAAATGTCAACCCTTATTCTTCTATGAAAGTCACCATTTGGGTATTATTCAAGAAGCCACCATCATATAAAGAATTGAGGGTGTTTGGTTCACTTTGCTTTGCTTCCATGCCTGTTACTTTTAGAGATAAGTTTGGTCCCAAAGCTAAAAGATGCATTTTCATAGGGTATCCATATGCTGAGAAAGGATACAAATTGTATGATCTTGATGCACACAAGGTTTTTGTGAGTATAGATGTTGTGTTTAAAGGACATATTTTTCCTTTCAAACAGACACCTAATTGGAGTAACACAGCTGCATCATCACCATTACTAATAAATCCATCTAATTCTTCTTTCTTTTACACACCATTACACACAGATAATAATGATGTTAATATTTCACATAATACAAACACTGACATTTCTAGTCCAGTGGAACATTTTGATTCTACTAACAATACTTTTGAACTAAATAATAGTAGTAATACTTTAATAATAATCAAATATCAGTTGTTATGCACAATTTTTCCAACAATGATACCATCACATCTTCTACTCTTGCTGGTGCTGTCATTCCTCTTAGACAATCAACTAGACTAAGGGTTCCCTCCACTTGTCTCAAAGACTTTCATTGTCCAGTGAAGCTACCTATTTACCAGGCCAACACCACTTGCTACTCCTACATCCAGTGCATTCCATTTACTATGTTACAAAGCATTAGTGACTTTGATGACGCATATATTGCTTCACTTGAAAATGTTTTCAAAATACATGAACCAGCCACTTATGATCAAGCCAAAGATGATCCATTATGCTGGATTATATTGATGTTATGCAAAAGAACATTTCAGCTTTTGAATTGAAGCAAACTTGGGATTTTGTTCCCCATCCTCCTGGTAATAAAGCCATTAGTTCCAAGTGGGTGTTCAAAATTAAACACAAATTAGATGGAACCATTAAAAGATACAAAGCAAGGCTAGTAGCAAAGGGGTTCAATCAGGTGAAAGATAAAGATTGCAAGACAACTTTCTCTCATGTTGCGAAATTCACAAATGTTAGGACATTACTTGCACTTGTTGATATAACTCCATTTTCACCCATTTTTCTAGCACTTTTAGGCCTCTTTCACCCCTTAAACCACGTAAAAAATAATCATTTTGAGTGCATTCTAGTATCAATAACTCCCCTACTCCCGACTCGTCTTTTGAGTTTAGTTCGAGGTCCTTCAGCCTTCTATTTTACGATTTTGCTAGGAGAACAAGTTCGCGACGCAAGGCAGAGCATAAGGAGTCAAAGTCATCAAGACGGACAAGGTGGAAAAGAAGTCAAACAAGGAAGGAAAAGGCCAAAAAGTATTTTGGAGCTGAAATGAAGCAATTCTGCCGTCTGGCGAAATTTCACCAGCCGGGTGAAATTTCACCCTCTGTCAGTTTGCATATAGTGGCTTCTATTTTGTGCGAAATTTTCACCCGTCCGGATCCGCCTACTTTGTAATACTTGGGCTTTGTTTTGACCTCCATAGCTTAACACCTAAAATTAAAACCTATGTTTCATTTGGGAGTATTTCTAGGATTATTTAGAGATAAAAACCTTATTTTTATTGTAATATTTCCCTAATCAAGCACTAATATTTACTTAATCATAGCTTAATTACTTCTTAGTTTATGTTATATCTACTCTTTCCAATAGTTTACATTTAGTTATTGGGTTGTAATTTGAAGACTTGGAGAGATTCATCTTCCTTATATCAATCCAAGTTCACTCCTTTAATTAATGTTGGTATAATTCTCATCCTTATTTCATTTCCTTTTCAATTGTTTACATCTATATTCTCTTTTAGTTAACTTGCTTTTACACAATATCTCTTCTTGTTAATTACATATTGAATTCTCCACCTTTTGTTTCCATTGTTGTAGTAATGTGTGAGTAGTGTACTACTAGGGTAGAGGGGATCTAGTGTAGGCTTTGTGGGATTGACTATTGTCTTTTTTACGAGAAAGTCTTTTGGGTAACTTGTTCTATTGTGATGCACACTAAATGTTTGTGGAAATGCTTGAATGAGAATTTGAGTCCTTTCACTATCTAATTGCATGTTTGGATAAGGACCTAGATTTGTGTCAAGATTGTGTGTGATTATCGCGGGTTTTGGGTGGTTAGTACGAGAGTTTAACCAAGGTTGATCTATGGGATCATCTCACATCGAGAGGTGGGGACTTACCTTGATTTTACCCTTTTGATTATCTCTAGTTTAGATAGTAAGCAGACCCCATACTACATTAGTGAACCCAAACACCCTAATTTCCTTAAACTTGAGTTAGCTTATCATTATTAGTTGCTTTATTTGCTTTAATTCTTTAGCTTCTTTACTGGTGATCGATCCTTGCAACTTGCTAGAACTAAACTAGAACCTCTTAAACCGTTCTAGAACCATAATTACCATCCCTTGGGTTCCACCCTCACAATACGCAACGATATCCTCGTACACTTTTGAGGTATTACAAATTTAAGACAACACTTGCTTCTGCTAGGAAATGGCCACTACATCAACTGGATATTATTAATAATGCCTTTTTACATGGCTACCTTAAAGAAGTACATGAACTCCTCCCCCAAG
>VHZZ01009907.1:15723-33402 GCA_009801015.1 Silene noctiflora | reverse complement strand
TTGTTCCTCGCACTTCATCCCAAAACGTTATAGGTTGTAAGTGGGTCTTTCGGAACAAATACAACCCCGATGGTACCTTAAAACAACACAAGGCATGCCTGGTTGCCAAAGGGTTCCATCAACGACCCGACATTGACTATAACGAGACCTTCAGTCCCGTCATAAAACCAACTACTGTTCGTCTAATTCTCTCTCTGGCAATCACAAAGTCCTGGTCTTCGAGACAATTAGATGTTAATAATGCGTTTTTACAAGGAAAATTAACTGACAATGTATTTATGATTCAACCACCTGGCTTTGTTGATCAAACGAAATCTGAGTACGTTTGTAAATTAAACAAAGCAATATACGGCTTAAAACAAGCTCCTCGAGCTTGGTACACTGAATTAAAAAACCTATCTTTTAAACTACGGTTTCAAACAATGTATCTCTGACTCATCTTTATTTACGTTGCAAACTAAAACAACTCGCATATATATGCTTATTTACGTTGACGATATTATCATCACCGGCCCACACCCTGCACAACTTCAGTATTTCATTGACAAATTATCACAACGTTTTTCATTAAAAGACCTTGGCCCATTATCGTATTTCTTAGGAATAGAAGTTATCCCCAATACACTTGGTCTACACCTAAATCAATCTAAATATATTTACGACCTCCTTACTAAGTACAAAATGATAGATGCTAAACCAAACAATACTCCTATGGCTACAACTCCACCACTCACTCGTGAAGATCACCAACCTATTTACGATCAATCAACCTACCGAGCCATTGTTGGGAGCTTACAATATCTCTCCTTAACCAGGCCCGACGTTGCATTTGTCATCAACCGTCTCGCTCAATTCCTTCACCATCCCACAACCACTCATTGGACTGCTCTCAAACGTCTCCTTCGATACCTGCAAGGAACCCAAAACTTCGGTATACAGTTATATCAAAATTCACCATCCTGTCTTCATGCCTTCTGTGATGCAATTCACGCCGGAGACAAAGATAACTATGTGTCCACAACTGGCTTCATCATCTACCTTGGTCGAAATCCTATCTCCTGGTCCTCCAAGAAACAACGTGGTCTTGCCCTCTCCACCACTGAAGCATAATTTCGTGTTGTAGCATCCGTCACAACGGAAACTCTTTGGCTTCGCAATCTTCTGACTGAACTTCAAATTACAGTTACAAAACCCCGTCTTTCATCCCCGGATGAAACACATGGCCTTGTCCTTCCACTTCGTCAAAGAACAGCTGCAACATGGTCAAGTTCGCATCCAACATGTCAACAGCAAAGATCAACTAGCAGACATCCTCACCAAGCCGCTACACAAAACCCAGTACCTCGACCTACGGAACAAGATTGGCCTTACCTCTCGGATGTCCATCTTGCGGGGGCGTATCAACCATATAACTCCAAATAAGGTAAATATCAATACCAAAGACAAAGAATAATACTCACATCAATTACTCCCTATAATCAAGGATAATTGATCATATTCATATTGTAAATATAGCAAAACATCTTTGTAATTATAGCACATATTCTAGGTCTCTATACTCTGTACTCCTATATATATATAAAACGTCATTGTGCAATATACACACATTTTACCAACAATAACATTTCTTACAATTTGAAGCGTTCGTTTCTCTGGTGATCTTGTGCTGTCAATGTTTTGTGCAAGTTTACATCTAAGCTTTGATTTTTCGATGAGGCTGTTGAAGCGCGTTTCTGAAGAATAGTTACGTCATTTATGTTACTTGGACAGTTCTTCAACATTTTAAATCAACCATATGTCTCAGTCTTGGGTCAACATGACACAAAACTGTCATGATGCTTGTATAGTATACCATATTTTGTGTATTGCCATTTATGTTACCTCGACATTTCTTCAACATTGTACTTTGAGGATACATTCCAGCCTGTGACATACAACTATCACTAGAGTACGAGACTAACCCCATATAAGAATTAAATGATGTTCCCACAAGCTAATGTGTATAGCTTATAATCTTCGGAGTCTAGACGTAACTGTTTCTCCAAAAGACTGATTTGCAGGTTAATTAGCAATTTTTTGAGGTATCAAACATTGAGTTTGCGTTGCGTGAAGATAACTCTGCTTTAATGTTTGATCGGGTAGGAAAGTAATACGGAATACGGAGTACTTTTTAATTGGTACTCCATATAAGATATTTTAATTAAATGACTTTTTTTTAGTTTTTTTTGGACAAAATACATATGAGATTTTGAACAAAATAAACCATAGTTTCTTTGGCTAATTTACAAATTTGTGCTTTTGTTACATTATTTTTGCGGACAATTTCGTATCAGTTGAACATTTTGCCATGTAGTGCAAGTGCTCTTCAATCTTCTCTGTTACACCTTTGCAGCTAGATTACCTTGGATTGAATATATGATTATATGAATGAATTAATCAAGATTTGAGTATCAGCAAGTTATCAATTAACATGATTATAATTTATAGTATGAACTATCTGTCTTGGACAAGTCTTTTCAGATTTTCTATTGTAGCGACTTAATGCTAGACAGTAATTATCTTGGCCAATTGGAAATCTCTTTTATGTCTTTGCATGATCCGGCCTATAACCCAATCCTAGGAAGAGCAAAAGCCAAAAACAAGGATAACATCTCGAGGCAGTAAAACATTCTAGCAAAAATTTCTCTCTTCCTTTTGGGAATAATCGATTCAAGGTTTTACAGAAATGCTAGTTTTACTGCAAATTGCATTTGGCATATAAATGCACCAAACATATACACGACTTCGATGTCAACAACAATGTACACATAGAATGAACTAAATGAACCTTGACTATAATCAACCATTACATTTTTACAGTGGGGTAAACATCACTCCCGCAAACTATACCTTATAGAAACTTCTACTACTCCGGCAACCAGAAAGCAAGACGTTTTCATCATTCTTACTCACATAAAAATAATTCTTACCACCAAGGCTTTGCAACAAGTAGACAAACACAGGTTCAAGTATTAGTTACCAGCCTTCGAGCCACTCAACGGAGTTGAGTCCGTCCATGTCCTGGAGAGGAGAAGATGGTGGTAAGGAACAGTCCTCAGAACAATTCTCTAGGTGGTGGGTTATACGAGAAACGATTTCATAAGGAACGGGGACAGCATGATCCACAAGCCCTCTCCAATCAACCCCGGCAAACCATGAATGACTCTTAATGGAGTCAGGGCTCACACTTCCAAGTCTTTTAGTTTCGTCGACTTCAAGGAGCTGCAGAATCCCATCATTAGGATTAAAATTAAAAGTTTCCCCTAATAGGCAGTCTCATGTTAATATAATGCAAGACCAATCCATTTAAAGACTAAACTATATCCTTCTACTAACTAAAAAAAAGCTCATTATGATTAAAATTTAATGACTAGTCTCTTGAAGGACGGTTTTGATATTAAAATAAGTGAGCTCAGGTCAGTTAACTATTAAAAGTTGCACATACAGTTATATACTAGTATACCCATTAAACACCAACTCAAAATAACTATCCTATTTAATTCTCATGCGGGTCAGTCATATCACCATGAGACTGTTTCGTGAGAATTTACAGAAATTCAAAAACAGATAAAAACCTTGGTAATGAGATCGATGGCTTCAGGACTACAAAACTGAGGAAGATTAAATTGCCCTTTTGCAATCCTTGCAAGTGTATCTAGCTCGTTCTCTCTCCACGACCCAAATGGCATATCACCTTGCAGCATAAAATAAATCAGAACTCCCAAACTCCACCTGCACCATATTTGGAATTACTAATAAATACTGAAACCGGAAAAGTCAAGAAAGGAAATTGTTCGGCGTACTGCAGAATATCCATTTAGGCAGTTGGTTTCCTGAAACTTCAAGCCACCTTTTCTTTTACACTACTTTATTAAAACAAGTTTGTTAGAGTATCTTTCTACATCACCACTTCTCACTAGTCAAGTTTTTTGCTAGGTTTTCTCAGACTTTAAAAAAAAAGCTGGCAGTATATAGTTAAGAAAATATCACCAAAATATGCAAATTTACGAAACCAATCACCGAAAAAATCTCAACAGCATCACTTACCAATCAGCTGATAAACCGTGGCCTTTTCCCAGGACTATTTCTGGAGCTAAAGAATCTGCCATCCCGCAGATGGTGAATGTTCTCTCACCAGACAACTTTTTTCCAAACCTGAAATCTACAAGCTGCAACAAAACAGCATTACTTACTTAAATGCCTAACGAGGATCGGATGTACGCAGCCTTAACCACATATTCACAACAAAAAGATGTTCTTAGACCCAAAATGACAAATTGCGTTGAGATTCCCATCAAAGGTACTTAACAATAAAAGAAGCATCATGTTTAATGAGTCACTTTGCTTTATTCTATATAATCCAGAACAAAAAAAAAATAGTGAGCCTTTAAATTCATTAGAAATGGAACATGAATAATTAATCATGAAATTGTATCAGCTATCAAAACCAATACGTATAGATAAAGTCATTCTGAATGTTCTAACAGTAAACCACTTTGTCCGTATGTCGCACATTAGACACTCCGGCGTTCCAACACGACTATTCATTTTAACCTAAAAAACATTGAACTATGTCACAAAATAGCCGTGTCCGACATTCTTACAGTTGGAGTCAGAGGAACATGGGAAAAAAATCATGTTACTCAGACTCTGTTAGAATTTAGAAATATCCAGTATGGGTGAGTGTCCAGTGGTTGGACTTGGATATTTTACAAAGACCATAATGTTTTTGATTTAAAATGAAGTGTTCGTGTTACACCCATGCTTCGGTGGGAGATGCATATACCAGAAAACACGATGAGCTGTAGTACCATAGCCGGAGACCAATGGAACAAGATCATATCAATTTACAATGCAACTGACCTGTAACTGTCCCGCTTGATCAAACATAAGCACGTCTGGAGATACACCTCGGTATAGAACTCCCTTCTGCACTTGTACGGAAGGCCATGTTAATAAAGAAAAATCGGTAACACGATGATTTAAAACAACACAAAAACAGATTTTTTTTTTGGTATTGGAACTTGGAAGGAATCAGATATAGTAGAAAATTGAGGCATAGCTGACAGACCTGATGGAGCTCTTCTAAAGCAATAACAGCCAAAGAAGCACAGAACCGTGCAGATGACTCGTCTAAAGGTTTCCCAAGGATTGATGCCAGTGGGCAAGCAAGGGATGTATTTAGCAGTATGCCTGCATGTGTCTCGTCAGTAAAAGTGCATAGAATTTGTGGTACACAAGCTGAATTGCTCAAACATGTCATCAGATTCTTCTCATTTAAAACCTGTGATTCCTTTCCGAGCATTTTCACCTTTTGCTTCAAGAACCTCTTCAGGCTAAAGAAATTTTCTGCCAAAAACAAAAAAATCATCAGTGGCTTTCAAAAGGGTCCATCAATTATATTAGTTTCCAAGTCCTATGTGACTTCGATACTTCCCAGTCCGATACTTCTTCTGAACAAGATAGAAAGGGTCAAGGGAAGCTTGCATGACAAAAGTAGATTATTGATAGAAACGATCAACAAAAGCTTGCATGATTTCTTAAAAGTTTAAGCCTGGTATCTTAAACATTTCTCAATTTCACTTTAAATGTCTATTTTGGAAACATGTCTCCGTAACCATATCCTCATAAAAGAACAGGGTCTCCTGTCTCGAAATACGAGGCTGGTGAGTCCAACACATGGATGTATACCCATGTGACCGTGTTTAACACCCAGCTCCCGGTCTGAGTAACATAGTTCACAACACATTTGCGTTTCGCAAGTACAACTGTACAAGACCTCATGAATGTTTGTTTGATACTAACTTCCCCAGAAGCAAACTGAAATAGCAAATCAAATTACAGTTTTTCCCACCAAAATGTATAGTAACAACACCAGTACCTGAACCCTTCTGAAGTACAAGTCCAATTTCACAACAGTCAGTAGAATACAAACATCTTCTCCACTCCTACAGAGGCAAAGATACAAACCATTTCAGATGAAATATGCTTGTGAACAGCATATACCATGGTCCAATTCAAGGATAGTTTTTTTTATCTCACTAAATCAAAAAGCTGAACACTTTGCTGGACCAAAGGTTGTACAATTTGTTCAGGGTCCTTTGTTAGATCCACCTGGAGCTCCTTCAACCTGCTTTATGATCAAGCAACCTCGATTAAAGACAAAAGCATTCCATGAAATATGGTCCTTGAATAAATAATAATAATAATAATAATAATTCTAAGATAACCTTCATCCCATTTCTACAGTCACCAGTTAACTTTGGTGGTCAACCTCTGACAATTAATTTCTCCAATGTGAAATTCATCATGCTTGATTTAACAATGGAGGTATTTTACTACTACTACCATTTTCAAAAAGTGATAGATATTGTCTATCCAGAGAAAATATCAGTCCAGTCAGGTCAAAGTTGAAATCATTGATCGAGAAAGTGAAATGGAGACGGAATAAATGGGATGGAGGTAGTATAACTTAACATAGTGCATACTGTGTCTAGTACACTCTGTGGCAACATACTTCTCACTGTCTAGTGATATTCTTGTCAGTGGACCAACAACCAAATCAAACTGATCCTTCGTTAAAACAGAACAGATAACATCACCAACAGCGTGTACGATCATCTGATTAACTTGCTCCCCAACAAGGGCCCACTCCCCGAAATAACTTCCTTCGGTCTTCTCAATCATCAGCCTTTTATTGCTTTGGAAGTCATCATCTTGGAATTGTCCATCAGACTTTAAGCTACAAATGTTGGGACTCTTGAGTACATCGACATTGAATTCTACTACTACTTTTCCCTTTTGAATTATGAACAGAGCATTTACACACTCATCCTGCACGAACATGAAGCGTACCAAATAAAGCATCAGAAATTTTACAGACTTAAAATGAGGCACAGTTAAAACAGGGGGGGGGGGGGGGGGGGGGGGGGGGGGGGGGGGGGGGGGGGGGGGGGGGGGGGGGGGGGGGGGGGGGGGGGGGGGGGGGGGGGGGGGGGGGGTAAAATATTTACCTGGCCCACTACTAACTGTCCATCAGAAAAAGGAACTTCTGAGAGAGAATTTGCTATCTGACTAAGTTGTAGAATTGTTAATCTTGAAAGAAGATCTACAGATCGTAGAAGTTTCAGGGATGACAGATTTGAGAATTCTGATACTAGAATTCCTCGAAAATCTTCCCTTTTTAAAGCCCATAGTGTTCCACTTGTCACACAACGAACAGAGGCCTGAAGGGGTTTATTAGACCTGCAGCAAAGATGCTAAAATCAGTGGCATGATTAAATAGCTAGAGAAAGGTTCGAGAAAAGAATCAGATGGTAGCACCAACTTTACCGAGGGATTCAAATTAGAAATACAATATTTCTTTATGCTTAAATAGAGTCGGATAACTAAAATAGATGAATGTTTACACTCAAGATTGCTGTAGTATTCTTGTAAGAAGGCAAAACAAGGCGAATTATTAGTTATAACACGCATACTACATTTTGGAGCTTAAACCAAGAGGTGTGGCTGTTAATGTAAAATGCCTTTATCTTATGCGACTATGCGAGCAACCAAGAAACTTAATAGTCTCATCAATAATGGAATCTAGAAGTGCAAACAATGAACAGATTCTCACATCAGTGCTAACTCCCCAAAGCAAGACAGCTTGTCAGCTGTATAACGCTGCAGAACTCTTGCCACCTCACCATTTTTCTCCTCCTGAGTGGCGAAGACATCAAATTCTCCACTTCCAACGACAAAAAAACAATCACCTTCACCTCCCTGATAAGAACGAAAACTCAGATATGTATCACATCATATGATATGTGACTTTTTTTTCAAGATGAGAACTATGCTAGAGCAAAGTTTTTATAAAACGTCCCTTCAACTTTCCTAAAAGACGATTGCTTACATCAAATTCAAATTCATATATATGACAATACCTGCAAATAACAATATAATAGACAGGACATTGCATTTTGAGTTTTTTTTTTTCCTTATGTAGGATTGTAAAGATATTGAAGGGGTTGGAATGGCATAATTTATATACATCATGCCATATTGGCATCACCAAAAGGAACATACAAAAAAAGTAGTAATCATCATTGTTATAAGTCATTGACACATGGACAATCTCATGATGTATAGTCATTCACTGCAGTTCAGCAACCCACCAACATTTAACCGATTATGTCACAGAATGCATCACACTCACAAGGTTTATTATTTTAATTTTTTTGGTTTTTAGTGTAGCCCAGAACTCCAGATGTATCCCCCTGAGACGTGGGGAAGGCATGACTCCTACCAACTTTGATTTCTTACGCTCGCAAGAGTAAAGAATTGAAACATTGACCGCTTGTTTAACAGATGAGATCCCTTATCAAAGACATCAACCAACCTTTGTATCACAAACTTACTGTGTCTCAGAATACTATATAACAATTCTACTTTGACGCAACAGGAAATCTAAGCATGGTAAGCAAAGCAATAAATTGGTAGGAAAACCTGCTCAACAACAGTGTTTCCTGCCTGAACTTCAACTCTTTGCATACAATCCAACAGGACATGGCATTGGGAATCTGTAAGCTTTCTGAAGAGGAAGTGATCATGCAAAGCCCGTTCAATATGTGCCTGTATCACAATTGA
Organism: Silene noctiflora; assembly: GCA_009801015.1. Lineage (NCBI taxonomy): Eukaryota > Viridiplantae > Streptophyta > Magnoliopsida > Caryophyllales > Caryophyllaceae > Silene > Silene noctiflora. Next base: position 24,735 of record VHZZ01009907.1, on the reverse strand, counting down.
ACTCCAACAAGTGTTCAACATGGAGCATAGGAGAAAGATATATGCTAGAAAACTAATGAGAACAGCTTCGTTATGATGCTTAACTATTGATTGATGTGTACTCCATCCCATAATAGTGTTCCCCTTTGACTTTGGTGGTTTATCAAGTCTGGCTCTCACAATATACAATAGTTGACCAATTTTTAAAAACGGTACAACGAAATTGTTTTGAGGAGTCAAACACGGCAAATGTTATATTGTCTCTCCTAGCCTATTTGGAGAAATTAGTAGTCAAAGTAAAATCGGTTGAAAACCAAAGTCAAATGAGACAATAAAATTGGGACGGAGGTAGTAATATATGTGCGATAAAAACAACTTACTTCTTCTTCCCAAGTTTTACGGTGTCCTAAAGAGGGGGGAAGCCACGCATTCCCTTTCTCTAATGAAGTCTCAATGGCACGAAGACGGGCTCGCGATACATCATGTCTTACACGCTGGTTCTTGGCATTCATGGCCATGGTTGCAGGGGACTCTGATCCGGTTAACTCCAAAACTTGAGGAGTTGGTGAGTTCATGATGGGACCAGGACTTGATCTGCCTTGTGCATCCTAAAAACAGTGACAAGCATAGGTAAGACAGGTCTCAGCTTAAAAAATTAAGCTTCACAAGTACTCCCTTTTAGTCTTTGGAATCGCTTTTTGGCACAAATATTCAAGAGAGCATGTGGGATGAGTAATTGTTCAACAAAGAGGTAGAAAAATTAATTAGGTAAGCTACAAGTGAAATTTTCACACCTGATATCAAATAGTGAGGTTCAAAAAGACATTCCACACGTAAAGATTGACACGATAATGGGGCAATTCTATTGAATTAGCCAAAGCAGAAAACAGGACACGTCTAAAGTATAAGAAGCAATATTTCAGAACAAACTTACATCAGTTAGTCCATTAATATGCACCACTATTATAGTGATATCATCAGTGCGAGTTTCATATTGCAACCAAAGTCGATAGGATTCAGCAACTATAGCAGCACAAGCATCACGCGGATCTTTACATCTTGCCACCTGGATAGCAGAGAAAGAAATGCAGAGACTGACATACAAGAAATTCAATATAAACACAAGTAAGGAACTTAATCACTTCCAAATAGGACTGAACCAATTAAACAAAACATATTTCTAGCTCATAGAACATCCGCCACTAGAGAAAATAATTTTATTTTTTTAGGAAAGAATATTGAGAAAGAAAAAGTTTCAGGCCATCAAAACAATTAAGAGGGTATAATCAGGAGCAAGTGATGATGTCGAGGTAAACAAAGAATGACCGAGCACGTAGGAAAAGTTTAAGGGCTCGCTATCTCGCTAGAATAGCTAAAACGACTACGAAGTCACATGAAGTCATACACGCGAACGTTTGAAGCAGTGATGCGGGTTTTATAGCTTGAAAAACTATAGAACAAAGGAAATAAGCAAACAAGGAGAACAACGCTTAAAGAAGCAGTTTTACATTGACAACTATATGGACAGAGAGTGTGGTACACTTAAAGACAGGAATGTAAGTTTACAGACCAAAATAGGCAATCTCCCTTACTACTAAGAGAATAAAATTCTCAAGTAGTTTTCCCGCCTAACATACATTACTCTTTGATGGGCCTGTCTAAGTTGGGCCGTCCACTTTTACTCAATAAAATTTGCATTTGCATCAATTTTAACGTATGCTTTGAATCCTGGAAACAAACATATGGTTTGACTCTCAAATTATGTAATCCTATACATGCAAACAAATATTTACTTTGCCTCTCAAATTATGCAATCTTTACGTATAGTATTATCCCCGAAACAAATTATGCTTTGAATCAATTTAAATCTTATACATGGAAACAAACATATGGTTTGACTCTCAAAGTATGCAATCCTATTGTGTTAAGGTAAGGATAAGATTTTTTATTTTAGTAATATGGAGTATCTATTAAATATTGTCACAATTTTTATGTATTTTCTTATAGGAAATAGAAAGTGAAAATGTTAGTTTAATAATTTGTAGATAGTCTTTTTAGATGCGTAGCCGGTTTTATTTATAAGGCTAATAGGTTTTTTAATTAGATTTTACATCTAACTTAATTTCATAAATTAGTTCCCCGTGTTGATTTAACATTATAGTGTTATTATTAATAGTTTAAGACAAAAGTAACTTAGTTTCAGTTGTACTTTGACGGTAGTAAACTTTCTTTTCTATCTCTTACTATTATATTTATTATATCATCATTAAATTAAAAATATATATTTAATTTATGCAAATAATTTTATCAAAAGTGCCTCTTTATAATTTTCATCTTAAAAATAACGTGTTGTAGCACGGGATTTACGCTAAAATAGATAAGAGAAAACTAGAGCTAAAGTTCCCCCAAGAGTTTACAGGTAAAAAGTCACTTGAAGTTAATAGGTAAAAGCATAAGCATAGATGAAATTAAGGACTAAGGGTGACAACGAGCCGAACATGAGCTTGGCCTTGCTCGGCTTGTGCCGAGGAAGCAAAACTCGAGCTCACCCAAGCTTGAAAAAATTAAGCTCATTATCAAGTTTGTGAGCTTAAACCCAATCTTGAGTAGAACTTATCGAGCCCTTCTATATATGTGTTGCATTTCTGATGTTTTCCTTCGATATTTTTCAATAACTTGGGATTTGAAGGTTACATATAAAAATATTGGGCAAATCAATGAGAACATTTGATATGGGTGAAACAAACATATAATCATAAAATACTTTCATAAAATCAGAGCAAGATATCATCTAATCACACACTAACTTCGAGTACGTAGCGAGCTTTCCAAGATGAGTCAACGTTGACTCGGCTTAACTTGTTAAGTTATCAAGTCGAGCTAGTACGAGTCAAGTTTTGACCGAGCCAAGTTGAAGCTGCTTGCGAGCTGTCTCGTCTCATTTTCACCATTGGACGAGATGATGTAAAGGTGCAATTAAGTGTACAATACATGAATAGTACACATTATTCCAGATAGGTGTTCAACCAATAAGGTGTGCCCTTATAAAATGCCTGCTATTTTCACATATTAAGCGTCGATTTGTATCTTTCCAATTTGAGACTTTGGATAGTGATATGAACAAAATAATAATATATACTATAGTAAGATAATGGCCTAAGATTTTCGGATAAATAGAATTAGAAAGATTTTCAATTATTTTGCGGGTAAAAGAGCAGTAATTGCTTTGCTTCTTCAATTACAGACATCAACAAATGTCATGCTGATATCAGACCTCATATTATCCAAAAACTTCTTTGTAGAACATAGACACCAACAACAACACTAACGTAGAAGCCGCTAGCGTCATTTTCAACACCGATGCAACCACCACCAACAACAAAAACCCTTAGTACAAAAATGACTTTTGATCGTCTAAGATGAACGGTCAATGTTGGCTTTCCAGTTCAATTACGTTTTATAAGTTTTAAGCAAATGCGAACATAAATTCATTCTTATACCCAATTTAATTCAAAGATTTCCAAAATCTTGTCCAATTATCCACATTATAGCATAACTGCAGTGCCTTATGAGTTCTTTCATGAGCAAGCTTTCGGAAAATCATGAAAATTTAGTTAAAGGCTCATGAAATGGTCTTCAAAATCAATCCTACATGAAATAGGATTCAGGGAAAATAGGGTTAAAACAAATTCAGGGAAACAGGTGTCGGGTACAACCGTGCAACACAGCGTTGAGTGTCTAACAGTCCGGTTAAATTTTAGCGACGAGCACATACGGTCAAACAAATATCTTGAGCAACTATTAGTCACGGACACGACACATTTTCTAAAACTTTTAAACTAGCCCTGAGCCGATAGAAAAAAGAGAGGATATTTAATTATCCTCTTTGTTTTAAGAGGGTACTTGCCTCCCCCATGTCTCCCTCTTTATTCGTCTTTATTCTGGTATATTTATTACACCCTTATACTTTGTTTCTTTCACCTCTTGCACTTACTTGACATTGTTAATATATATTTTGACTTTTGAGGATATGCCAGTCATGTCTGATTTTGGGGTGCGGGATACTTGTCAAGTGTTGTGTCGACACACTAAGCCTTTAATACAATATTTTTTACACAATTTATCATGAGAAAACAAATAATACTTCTGATGTTACCGTAATTATTGATTGGAAAAAAATCTTCTCATGATAAAACGGAAAATTATTAAATGTCATCATTTGACCTAAAGGGCACACATTAGAAAAATCAGTAGGCTAATTTATCTCATAATCTAAAGATAGTTTTTACAAGAGGTGGATCACTTACCATATCAACCACAGCTTGGCTTGACAGAAACTCAAATACACCATCACTAGCGAGAACAAAGAAAGGGTACTCTGGCGTAAGTTCCAAAGCAACTATCTCAGGGTTTGCAACTACCCCAATTGCTTCGGCAACTGAATCACCAAGACTCCTCGTAAAGGCAGTACCAGGATACATCCCATTTTGCACCCATAACCTGGGAGGATCACCATCATCCCCTTCTTCAGTCCCCCAACACTGTTCATCTGGATTCTTCAACCCTTCAATCTGATCAAGAGTAAGAACCCTGGCCCCACATTGCTTAACTCGCTCAATCTCGTCACTCCGGAATGGAGTCTGGTCAATTGACAGGTCAACAGCCACTAAATCATTTCCTTTCCTCTGGGCTATAACAGCTCTTGAATCACCGGTATTAGCAACATATAAGCTCCGACCTCTAACCAAGACTGTAATAGCTGTTGTACCACTCATGCTATCATCTAAGCTATCAGCATGCAACTGAGAATTGGTAGTTAAAAAAGCAGCATGACATGCCTCAATAGGATCAGCGTGGAACCGACTGTTCCTCAATAAATTCTCACACAATTTACGCTTAACAAACTGAGAGCATTCAGCCCCAAATTCTCCATGCCCATCAAACACTCCGAAAAAATGGTCGTTGGTGTCAGTGCCAAATGGTGTATGAATACAGAAACTATCCTGGTTAGCTTTATCAAGTGCATCAGGGTAATAACCCCTCTGTGATAAAAATGAACATCTCAACTCATAATTTTCGGACGGAACCCTAACTGTCCTAGATCCATCAGGTGGTAAAAATTGAGCAGAAACCCGGGACAGCCTCTTAATACCAGCTTCAGTATCTCTACCAAAGCTTGATTGGTTCAAGTCATGAATTTGATCTTCCCCATCGAGGACATCAGAATGACTAGGAGAGAACACACCAATTTCGGAAGGCTTCACATTTTCTACTTGTTTAATTCTAGGAACACAAGAATGGCCTATACACGATCTCGAATAAACGCAACCCATCACTCAAAACTTCAATCTGACCCAAACCCAGATGCTGAATTTCCCAATACATTCACCAATTTCAGTTTCAGATACAGATTTTGAAGTTCTAAGTTGGTAGCAAATCCCCCAAAATGGTACAGTATATCAACAGCTTATCCTCAGCACAAACTGTCAACAAATATTACATTATACACTACCCAACAAGTTAAACAGGAACTAAATACTATTAAATTGAGCCAATTTAAGATCACCCATAATTATATTTACTACCAAAATAATCAAACAAACTAGAATTATGTGACAAAATCCAAACTTTATGAAGCAGAAAGATCTAGCTCATACCAAAAACATGAACAGGAGAGGCTTATCTAAAGAGAAATGAAGGATAAGACCCACATTCATAAAGTAAAGCAGCAAAAAGAAGCAAAATGACAGTTAAGTAATGTTGTAAATTGAATTAAATTATTAAACTTTTTATTTGTGATTGGATGGATATTTGATCTGACCCCATTTATACAACAAACCAAAAGTATTAAATAAATCATAAAAAAGGAAGATAAAGACATAAAGTATAACTAAACTAATGTAATGTCTATTCTTACATAAGCATGGAATTAACTTACAGTTTAGCAGGAGATTTCTCAAAAGAATGTTTTGATGTCAGAAGTCAAATACAATGAATAAATAAATGAAAACCCAGAAATCTTAGTAAAAAAAGAAGGGAATTTTCAGGAAATCTTTTTGCGTATATTTAGAATTATAATATAATATAAAATATAATTTCTGAAAAAGAAGGTTAGGTACAGTGGGAGGAGTGTAGTATGAAGAATGGTGGAAAAAAGTTGTGTGAAAAAGAGGGACGTGTCTAAGTATGAGTCATGTCACATGTGTGGCCGTTTTTCAAGGGATTAGAGAGAATTAAAAGGTAACAGTACATGTGTTGGATGTTCTAAAACACGACTTACTAGTATATCATCAGTCGAAATATGCATTTGTCATTTGGGTACGTCGACAGACGACAAGCATTATCAAACTTAATTTTATTCTCTTCTTCGTAATTCACATTACTACGAGAGCTAGATCTTGTTACTTCAGTTAAATTTATATCCATACTAGTTTGGCACTCGTGTGTTACAACGGGGTAATTAATTTAGTTATAATGCTACATTTTATGTTAATGAGAAAAAAAAAATGTAAAGCTTAATATTTGTACGTTATTATTGTAACTAATGCGTGTCGTTAATACAAACTCTTATAAGAGCTCTCTAAGACAATATTTGAGATAATCTAAAAAAATTGGATTAATACCAAGTTCAATGATACTCTTATTTATAATCATGGATCACCCCACCTTATAATAATCTTTTGATTTTTGACAATCCAACTATTTATACGCAGTACATTCATCACACCTACATTATTTTTCAATGTGGGACAAATTTATTAACTAAAAATTACACAATTTTCAATATGTGTAAATTATATGAAATTTATACTCTGATAATAACATTTTTTTTACCACAAATCTAATTATATTATTTTCATAGTTTTTTAAATAAACATATTCTAATATTACTAATATATACTCGTCTCTATAAATATTTACGTGCTTAATATTTGTATTATTGTTTGTATTATCATAATACTTGAGACACTCAAATATTTTGTGTTGATATCTAAGTTTCAATCATAATTCGTATTTATAATCAGGGGCGTCTAAGGCCCAGGGCAGCCCTGGGCTCCCGAAATGGGCCTCCAAATTTTGGGCCCAAGTTCTTAATCTTCACTGTGTTAAAAAAAAAAAAGTTAAAACTATAATAACTTACAATAAGTCAATAAGCTATTCTAAATATCACGCCTTAAACTTCTCCTTCCCTTCCCAATATGACGTTTAAGATTTCTAAACCCAAATTCCCAACTAATCATACATTCATCCAATCTTTGATAGATATTTCAATCTTCACACAAATTTACAACCACTTCTAATTTGATTTTTCCTTCAATACAATCACCCAAAAGAATTTACAATCACTCCTTCCCAAATTCATCAATGTCCAAAAGTTTATCAAGGATAAATAATCTGAAGATAAGGACCATAAGGTAGGAATTTCTCTCTGACTTTATGAGTTTTAGTCTAATTCGTTTGTAATTCATAATTATTTTGGTTTTGGTTGAAATCTTCATTTCCTGCCTAAATTTAGAGTATAATTAGGCAGTGTATTCTAATTTCACGCCTAAATCTAAAGTAAGGAGGCGTTTTTCATGCGTAAAGCGGTAGACATAGTCCTTTATTTAGTTAATTTGTGCATTGTTGGAATCACTTATGGTTACTTATCTACTCTTATATTTTAATTACCTGGACATTGCCTACACATAATTTTGTACTCTTCTTTTTTCAGTTAATTTTTGGATTATTCATGACTGATCAGAATAATTATGAGTGATTCAATTTAGTTGAGCAATAAGCATTGTCATATTTTTGTACGAAAATTTGATTGAAATTAGAGAGGTATAAGGAACGAGGACAAGAGACATGGATGGTTAGAATTTAGAAGTGTTTTGAATGAATGAATAAATAAATGATGTTATCAAAGTTTACTTGTACTTTTATTTGTTAAGCAAATGGAAATTTTTACAGTTACGTCATTTGCTGAAGTTTCGATTGTAATTTTTAGGGCCTCATTTTTTAATTTCGCACCGGATCTCCGATTGTTTTAAGACGCCCCTGTTTATAATCATGAAATCACACCACCTTATGATAATCTTCTGATGTGGGACAATTCACCTCACCTAATGATACTTGAGAAACTCAAAAGATTTTGTGTTAATACCTAAGTTTCAATTATGACTCTTATTTATAATCATGAGATCACCCCAGCTTATGATAATCTTCTGATGTAGGACAATTCACCTTATTACAAATTTTCTGATATGGAATAATTCAACTATTTATTCGTAGCATATTTATCACACCTACATTATTTTTCAATGTGGGACAAATAATATACTTATTTTTCGCACCTAAGTCGTCATCCAACTCAATTTGATAATGAACAAATACTATACTATCTATTAATATCCGTAAGTTTTTTTGTATCATAATTAAAATATGTGCAAATGATATAAAACTTATACTCTATTGATAAATTTTTTTTACCACGAATCTAATTACATAATTTTCATAATTTCTTTTATGATAATTTTTTGCCAAATGAAATATATAAGTTTTTTATATAAATAAAAATTATAATAATCGTCACTTGAATATAATATAGAAAATTATATCATATTGTGGTCTGTGGAGAGAGAATGATAAAAACTCTAAGAGCTCTCTAAGATAATATTTAAGAGTCCCAAAAGATTTTGGGTTGATACCTAAGTTCTAATGATGTCTTTTATTTATATAATCATAGAATCACCTCATCTTATTCTAATCTTTCGATTTGGGACAATTCTACTATTTATAGGTAATTTATTCACCACGGCTGCATTATTTTTCAATGTGAGACAAACATAATAAGAAATACACCATTTTTTTTCGCACCTAGTTTGACATCGCCCAAATTCCGAATACGGGCAATTGCTACTTCAATATATGTAATAGTTATATACCATCTATTAAGATTCGTACGTTTTTTTTTTCTATTTTTTTATCATAATTAAAACATGTGCAAATAATATGAAATTTATACTCTAATGATAACAGTTTTTTACTACC
>VHZZ01009906.1:16569-27374 GCA_009801015.1 Silene noctiflora | reverse complement strand
TTTATAAATATTATGTTTAAAATATATATTTTTACCCAAAAATACGATTAAACCGTAATTTATTTTAAATAACTTATTAAATTACTTTTAAAACTTAATCCCAAATTTATGGGTTTTATAATCTACCCTCCTTTTAAAAAGTTTCGTCCTCGAAACTTGAAAGTAGAAAAAGAAAAGTTGTAAGAGCAAGGTCGGTCTTCAAAATCGAAAACTAATTCATTTCCAAGAATTAAGTTCGAAATTCATCCAAAACATTTAGAAAGAGTTTCGAAAGTATAAGTCTCCTTTCATGGAACGACAAAACTCTTGTTGTGCACACAAGAGCACTAGCATTCCAAGTTGAAGACAAATTAAAAAATTACAAAATCATACGTCAATATGCGCAGGACAAGTTATTAGACGTCTCTGATAACGAGTGCTGTTGACAAATCAACGTTAAAGCCAAATAAAAATTGACAACAACTTAAACTTTCTTTTGAAAACAAACTTGAAAGCTTAAAGATTCGTTCTTCCATCTCCAAAAGAAGTCAACTCTTTGAAAATGTAACATTAGAATTTGGTAAAGAATCAAAAAGAATCAAAAACTTGATAAAAATCATGCAAAATGAAAAACAAGTTGGGCAAAATAAATACAAGTCATGAAAAGGAAGTCTATACACAACATACAGAAAGAACTAAACCAGACTTCTAAGAGTAAAGGTTCACGACAAGGTCGACAAAAGATTGGCGAACATGGAGGTTCGATGGCTACTAGCTTCTAATCTAAAGGAGAAACATGAAAAGGAGTAAGAGGGAAAAAGAACGGTAAGGCTCATGGTCAAGATGAGGGTAACAACTACGAAACATAGGAACACTATGCACTCGAATACTAAGTAGCAAAGTCACCTTCTAACTTACAAGCTAGTCCACAACGGAAAGTAGTTCACCATGTTTCCATTGCGCACTTTGATCAACACTCCCTCTAACATCACTAGTACTACTCAAGATCAAAACTACACTCATCACTCAACTAGAGTCAACTATAAGTCTCTCCATATGGTAAGACTCTCGTGAAAGGTTTCTAACTCAAAATACTTCGAGCTTCCTAGCACGCCAAACGAAATCTCGCTATACACTCGCAACTACAGGTATAAAAGATTGTACTCTCCTAAACCATAATCACCATCAACTAAAAAGATACTTAGGTTTGTCATCAACACTTCTCTACTCAACTTAACTCAAGTTTCACTAACTCCACTTAGAAACATTTCTCATCATCAAACTACCAAACCTTAAGGTTGCACCAATGTAAAAATCCAAAGTGGCATTTCTRCCAAGCATAGGACTACAAGATACCTACTAGAACACTCATGAAAGCTACACTAACCTTATGATCAACTCAGGTCTCCGAGTAACACTTACGTCACCAAAYTCTCAATCACCAAAACCATCAACAGACTACACCACCAATACCAAAGGTACCAATCTAGCTCTCACTTCACCAGGTCAAAAGCAATTCATACTATCTTACCTAATATTGACAAGGTTCAAGCTATCAACTCTTCGAAACATACTCTACTGCTCTGCAACAAGGTTAAATAGGATCTAGTCTACAAAAGAGTAAAGGATAACAACACGGCACGGAAGTGGTAAGAATTTCCAAGGCAAGTGAGACACGACAGGTATGAGGCTCAAGGGAATGAACTTCAAGAGCAATGGGCTAAGAGTACATAGACACTTATTGGTACTAGGAAGATACATGAGGCAGAGAGAAGATTCACAAATTACGCGAAAGGGGCAACATCCAACGGGAAAAACAAGGAAGAAGACGGAAAAAGGAATGATGTAAGGAAAGGTCAAGGTTTAACTCACACACTTCATAAAACTTAGGGATATCTACCACAAGGTCACAACTCCTAAGTTGCAAGGTATGCTCTTGAAATAAACACTAGGGCACTTAGGTAAGGTGGTTCACGCTCAAGAAAATCCTTTGGAATAAAAACGATTCATAGTTTTGTTTACCAAAAGTATAGGTCAAAAAAATTTCAAGTAAAAGCACTTGATAAAATCTTTAACACTTTAAAATAAAAGTTTTATCCATATTATTTATATTCTAGTCCAAATATTACAACTCCAAGTTTATCGAAATTATATACATCGACGAAAAGATTCGTTTTGATGAAAATAGAAATTGCAATGAAAAGATGAAAATGTATTAAAAATGCATTATAATCATCAACTCCAAACTGAAAGTAGCAACAACCTTCTCATTTTAAAAGGATGCAAATTTTTTTGAAAGGAAAGAGTTTGTTTGTTAATCTATTCTTTTAGAAGGTAGGGGATCACTCACAAGGTAGCTATCTCCCAAAATACCAAACTCTCGGTTCCCAATACACCCCAAAAGTCAATCATAAGCTCTCTCATGTAACTCAATCTCTAAGCATTCAACTCCACTATTAAATTATTCTCAACTCAAAAGTTCTCAAGGGCTAGCTAAGATCAAATCACAACACCATTCCATATATAGTCCTCAATATCCAAAATATGATTACAAGGTGAAGCTCCATAACCCAAGGGGCATACACAAATAACACTCTAGATGAAGCATTTCACCAACCAATCACACTCGCATCTCGTCAAGCAATTAGGCAATAGAATCACCAAGGTATGTCTCACCACACTACTCAAGCCTTCTTAACAATACGCCATCTCAAAATAACAGTTAAAAGTCAAACCAAACAACTCTCTCAAAACCACAACTAACCAACCAAGGTCAACATCCTACAAAAGGAAAGAGGGGTTATCTACAAAGCGTCATGGGAAGAAAATCATAAACAAAGGGTAAGTCAAGAGGGTACAAGAGTAGCTTCTAAGGTAGAATAACAAGAGTTCTAAAGAAGGATAATTGTCAAGAGGTAGGAAGGAAGGAAAAATCGATTAAGGACAGAAAACACACCCGAACCGATATGGGGACGGGCCACGACTTCGGCTTGACTCAAGGCATGGATGGTCTCTTCTGGCCTAGCTTCTGGAGCATGAGGAGGAATAGGAGCATTCTTCCTCTCGGGGCAACTCTTGATAAGGTGTTCGAGCTTCTTACATTTGTAGCACACCAACGGCCTTCCAAAACATCCGACTCTGGGATGATAAGTCTTCTTACAATGGAAACACTTGCGAGCCTCCTCGGGGGCGATGCTTTATGTAGAAGCTTGTCCACCTGGCACTTGACTACTTGACTCTTATCTTCTTGGCACGGACTTCCTCTTGTTAGCGGATGACGAAGATGAGGGCAAGAAGGGTCTCTTGCCGCGGCGGTTGGGTCGAGGATGAACATGAGCATCGACATTCCGTTGATTTTGAAGGATTTGAGTAAGAGCTTGCATGATGTTGTTCTCCACTCGGGTTGCTCGTACCATCTTCTTAAGGCACAAGACCAAACAAGTTAGAACCTATCACATAGCATAAACAAATAGACTACCAACTTAGGTCCTTAGTTCTACCCATCTCTCATTCATTATTTCAAGGTCAAGTAATGTTTAAAGGTTGGGGGATACGTGTGTGCGTCGGGAGCATTAATACTCTGATACCAACTGTGAACCTCCGCTATAAACATAACGTAAACAATAGATATCGCAGCGGAAAATACAAGGTTTTTGAAACTTTTAAAACATAAAAAGAGTTTAAATTAAAGCGCGGGTTCAAATACGAATAACAAAAGTTAAAATGCGGAAATACAACTACAATAATATTTGGGGAAAAGATATCCCACGAATAAATTAAAGTACGACGGGTAAGTCTAGCAAACTAAAGACTAAGCCCAAGGTACAATGCTCGCTAGCCCACATGTCTTCCGCCCCCAGATAAGATTCCACGAACCTGTCATTCATGTAAACATGAACGCCACAGTCAGTGGGGAGTAACTCAAGGTTCTCCCAGCCACATTACACCGAAATGAACGTAATTAAGCACTTTAAACATTTAAAGCATACATTACAATCATGATCAACTTAAGCATATGATATGTTCAATGAACTATCACAAGGATCAAAGGCATATGAAACATTCATATAAGATAATCCGACTAAAGCATTACAAAGGAAGTCACGACTACAAGCCAATATAGATGTCACATAACATGGATACCAAGAGGCCAACATATAGTACATGTGAGTGAAAACCGTAGCCATTGCTTTGAAAGTCTTTTAGCAAAACAAGCACGGGACGTGGCTACTAACTTCACATGCGTACTTATGTCTTGCATCTCACCATAAATACAGACGGGAACATCAATCCCGGCAATCATATCGCAACTAAAGGCTTGCATCTACCTTTAGTGTCTGATAGGATCAAAGAAAATCTAACCATACGGGTGTCCAGCTCATAGGTTACCTTTAAAACATGTCAAAGACGTCACGCATAGTCATACAAGTGTCCGGCTCAGAGGTTACCTTTAAAACATGTCCGAGACACAACCAATCGAACAAGTATGAGATAAAACTAATGGAAAATGGCATATGCACTCATTCAAGACAACTATAACAAGCTCTAAAAGAAAATTCTAGACACAATACTTTCCCCTGGTAGGACGACTAGCTAGGTACGCCCTAGTCTATATCTGGCCAGACTACGACATGCGGCATGAAAGCCCGCACCCAAGACTCGATCTATAAGTAAGAGGTTGAGTACCCAATCGCTAGAAAATCACGAGAGTGGCGGAAGTGCCAAGAGACAAGCACACTTGCCAGAAAAGCACAAGTGGCGGATACTCACTTGCCAGAAAAGCACAAGTAAGACGGAGACAAGTTAAGCACAATCATGAGGCAACATGGCGATTTCAATCATTAGAATCATTAAGAGCATCAAATGTAAACAAATGAAAGCAGTGAGTAGACATGCGAGACATGAGGCATAACGTAAACAAATCGTGAACACATTGCATATTAATCATACTCATGTGGAAGAAATAAGAAAGGTTAATCAGGTGCTCCCAGCCGGTCCAGGGAACCGGCTGCCGGCCAACCGGCCTAGCCACCAATTCAAAAGACAAAAATCTGAAATGACTCTCAGCCAGCCGGTGGACCAGAAGCCGGCCCACCGGCTGGGACACAGCCAAACATAATTTCCACACAAACTTACAGGGGTTCCCAGCCGGTCAAGGCTGACCGGCAGCCGGTCAACCGGCTGGGACAACATCTTCAAGCCAAAATGCAACAGGTTCTGGGGTGCTCCCAGCCGGTCAGTGGGCCGGCAGCCGGCCCACCGACTGGAACACCCCCTATATAAAATTTGACAAAATTGAAACAAGAACTTCCCAGCCGGCCCGTGGACCGGCAGCCAGCCCACCGGCTGGGACTACCTGAGCACGGTTTGCAGCAAACTTATCATACAACATGTTTTCAAACCAAAATCTTAACATGTTTTTGAGACGGTAAACACGTATGAAGTGTAAGGAAAGCATGTAAATCATCAACCATCCAAAATACACCAATTTCATCCATCAATAGTCTACGTATGATAATTTCCGTAACTTTCATGTGAACACACAATGTAATATGAGAAAGATGAAGTAAATAGCCATTTAAACATGAATTCATCACCAATATCCTCCTCATAAGACAAACATGGGTTAGGCATGAAACATCCAACCAATTTTCCATCAAACTTGTGAATAAAACATCAATGACATTTAAAGAACCCATCTTTGACATAAAACAACATATACTACACATAAACACACATAATTCAAGAAGAATGTCGAGTAACCTATCACCGTTACCTCGAAAGCGTCTTCAATCTTCAATGGAGTCATCCACTATGTAGCTATCCACCTCCGGGTCGTCAAGATTCTCACCTAAATAACAAACTAGACTAAATTAGACAAGAATTCGAGACTATAAGGAGGGACACGAAATTCCAAGTAGTCCAAGATGAGAATTTTCTTACTTAGAAAGATGAAGGATGAAGAGAGGAGAAGAATGGCGCGAAAATTAGCTTATTTGGTTGAGAAATGAGGGAGTTATGGTGATTTGAAGTTTGAGGAAGGGGATGAACAACAATGGTGCTAGAGTTTGAAGGGTTTGCTGAAAATAAGAAGGAAGAAGAGAAGTGTTATGTGGTTTGTAGAAGGGAAATGGTAGAAATTGGGTCAAATGTCAAGTTTAGGCCCAAATGACCCAAAATGAGTCGGGAATCGCTAAAATGTCGTCTTAAGGCTACTATACATCAAGACAGAACTTATTATTATATTTATAAATATTATGCTTAAAATATATATTTTTACCCAAAAATACGGTTAAACCGTAATTTATTTTAAATAACTTATTAAATTAATTTTAAAACTTAATCCCAAATTTACGGGTGTTACATAATGCTTGGGAGTCGATGTTGGATTAGTGGATTAGTAGTGTTGGTGTCTTTGAGCTTTATAGGTAGTACTAAGGGTGTTGTGGTTGTGTGGGTCGCGGGTGAGGTTGACCCTGTCCGTTGAGTTGGTATTATGTGTTGAAGAGACCTACCTTGGGATGTTGTTGTTTGGACAAAAGAGGAGCGTTAAAGGTACCTTGTGAGGGACGGGTTCGTTTTAAGAGGGGAGATTGTAATACCCTTGATTTTCTATTTGTGCACTCGGTTGAAGATATCAGAGTACTCGACCGAGTGGGACTCACTCGACAGAGTAGAGTGACCGAGTGTCTCCTGGGTTTAACCCATGTTCTGTTTAGGTGTCACTCAGCCGAGTGGCTGGTGCACTCGGCCGAGTGGTCGGTGCACTCGACCGAATGCCTTTGAGCACTCAACCAAGTGACTCAGCTCAGACTCGGATTCCGCGTATTGGGCTCCGTGTTATTGAGCCTTACTATATATACCCTTTTCAGTTTTCTTCCCCACTTAATTTACAAACCCTTAACACTCTCTATACCTTCTCAAACACCCATAACTTTCAAGGAACTTCTTATAAACACTAGCAAGAAGGCCAACCTAGATTTGGAGGGATTATTCACCAAGCTTGATTCCTTCACATTCCTTTCCATTTGTAACTTGACCTTCATCCTTCTCTTTCATTTTTATGTTGACCCAAACCCTATAATTTGAGGGGTTTTTATGAGAGTTATTAATTAGTGATTATAATTAGTATTATGAGTAGTTAAATGGTAATAATAAGGGGTTGCATATAATAAAAGAGTATAAGAAGTATTGTGATGGTAATTATCTAGTTTATGTAGGATAAGACGGTTTTGTGAGACGGATTCTTACTTATCTCGAGTAGCTTACGGAGTATGGTAAAAGGTAGGGTTTCCCGACTCGGTTTTGATAATATGAATGCTTACTCATATGTTTACATATGTCACTCTTGTTGTTGATTAGTTTACATGATTATTAGAAGTGCGTTATAACATGTTGTTGAGTAATTATGTCTTGAAAGATGGTGACAATGGTATCCATCATATATGAGAAAGAGGCATGGTTGGTAATCGATATACATGTGTAAGCATTGTGTTTGACATTTGTGTGCATATTGTGATATATATGATGATTGGTGGATGCGGTGATGTAAGAGGATCTGGTGGAGTTGATTGTGATATACGGTTGTTGAGTAGACGTAAGGCGATTCGGGAGACCGTCTTGCGCTTGGGTCGTCTGTTGGAGCTTCCCAATCCAAGAGGGACGTGCATGTTTATGACTTGAGTACGGAGGGCATGTGTGGTATCATGATGCTTGGCAGAGCTTCGATTATCCCCCGGGCTCGGTACCACAAACGTATTCCGAGTACCTGTTTCATGGACTGCGATTCGACTGTTTGCTGGTGGTGTTGCGATACCGTCACCGGGTTGTTGGTACCCTGGACGTGTTCCCGGTACCGATGAGGTGGTTGTGGAGTTGTGACTCTTATATTTCATTGATGCAGTGCATATTCATATTCATGTGTCGTGTCTTGAGTAAATGTATTATTGGAACTGACGTGTGTTGGTTGTGTGTAATTGTTGCCTGCTTTAATTGGATGGCATGTTATAAACCATATGATATTTTCGCTCGTACGAGGAGCAGTTTGAGTACAAGTTTGGTTTTGGTATCTAGAAGAAGACGGGCCGAACTACAGATACTTGGAGTCGATTTGCTTATTTGGTAGATGACATAGACTTTAGTTGAGTTTGTAAAATGTATATATAATTCACACTTGTTATTCATTTATTCATTATGTAATTCACTAACCATGTTATTTATATAAAGTGTTACTTAATTGTAATTCCGATTCATTAGCTCGGAAAACCGAGATGGTGACATATCCCGATTACCTTGGCCGGGTAAGAAGGGGGTGTTACACTTCCTGTTGTATAGCCTCACCAAATCCTGACAAATTAAGATATTATCCACAATTTCCCTGTCTTTTATGAAAGCAAACCGATTTATACTAATAATGTCAGTTAGCACCCCTACAATCCCATTACAGATCACCTTGGAAATGAACTTATAAAAGATATTGCAACAAGCCAAAGGTTTAAAATCCATGATAGTAACGGGGCTTCCTTATTAGGAATTAAAGTAAGGACAATGGCATTAGCCTGTTATAGCAACCTACCACTCCGAAAAAAATTCGTGATCAACAGTAACCAGATCATCCCCTATAATCTCATAATACCTACCAATCCCTATTTGTGCACAGATCTGCATTTCGTAGAAAAGTAATAATATCTAAGGCCGTTGGAGCAAGTTGGCTTTGTGGAGATCATGGATTTGGGTAGTGCTTAGGGTTGTGAGTGGTGGTTTATGGTTCTGATGGTGGGTATAGCAAGTTGTGCGAATGGTGGTGGGTTGATGTTCTGTTTTTGGAGATGGACATGGGTAGGACGGTGGTTATAGTGGGTAAGGTTAGGGTTGTTGAGGTCGACGTTTACGTGAGAAGGAGGGTGATGGTGTGGCAGAGAGGCTACTGAGATACAGGGTGTGTACGTGGTGGCGGTTGTAAGTGTTGATTCATTTATGTGGTGGGGAAATAATTGTTGGGCAAAATGAGTATTAATGGGTTAAAGAGTAAGGGTAAAATTGTCAGATCAACATTTTTTTTTCCGGAATTTCAACTTGGTATTAAGTTGGAAATAAATGAAAATATTTAGTACTCCCTCCGTACAATACCAAAGGTAACATAGGGAAAAATGAAGTATTTAAAAGGTGGAAAAAATAAGGGTAAGAGGGAAAAATAGGTAGGGTATGTGATTGTGAGTTTAATTGTAGGTTGGTAGGTGGGGTATGTAATGACATTTTGTGTAAATATCAAATGAGTATAAAGATGACGTGGTAATGTTATAGGCCAAATAAGGAATGTTACCTTTGGCGTGGTACATCCGTTTGTAGTAAGTGTTACCTTTGGTGTGGTACGGAGGAAGTATTAGTTTTGAAAAAAAAATTTATCTTAGGTATAAAGTTTGAAAAAGTGTATTCTACCAGGTATAAGTTACTTCCTCCCTTCCATTTGTTTCTTTACGTTTGCTTTTCCGGCACTATTCATTAGTAAGGAGAATCTTAATACAACTTCTAATATATAACATAAAATATAGTCATGTTAGATCTTGTTTAAATCGTCTCACCGAGTAGATTATGAATATCAAACTTTTATAATTTTTAGTAACATATAACTAAAGATATGGACAAAGGAAAACGTGCATTGACATATGTGTATAAAGTAAACGTAAAGAAACAAATGGAACGGAGGAAGTATCAATTTACCATAAAAATTATGAATAATTATATGTTTATTATGTAATAAAAATTAAACAAGATTTTTTTTTTTTTTGTAAAAATGCGTTAATTAGACCCATTTCCGACCCGGAACCTGTATAACCTGTCCTGTACAAACCCGTATTTTAAAAATCTGAAATAGACTTGACCCGTGTTTTACCCGAACCCGTAACTCCCCCATTTGACTCGTTTAGCAGGTCTAGATGTAACCTATTTCCCAAGGGGAATAGACTACGTGCAAGTGTCATGTGCATCAAAGCATTAGGCTCACGTCCTGATTGATGCAGAGGCAAATATCACGTATGTTAATGGTGTGGCTGCAATGCAATGTATCCATGAATTGTCTCAAAAAATCGTACCACTTTAAGTTTCATGAAGCAGGATTGGAGCATCGAGTTTAGCTGCTAGAAGTGTCGTATCTATGTGCCCACTACTCAATTTGTACAGATTGAGCCGTGGTGAAACAAAATGTTTCCGGTGTTAGTTAATAACTTGTTGCGCGTCACTATCAGTGTCGGCTGTAAATCTGTATTGTGGTTCTTAGTGTGTGTGCAATTCTAAAAAATGTCCAGTTTGTATTAGTAACATCATGGTGGTAACACAATTATTGAGTTGTCCAAGTTATTTCAGATATAAGCCAAATTAGCCTCCTTCAGATTAACGAAAGAACAACGCTCTTATTAAATACAACTTACAAAAAGTAAAGAGTAAGAGGACTACAACTATGAACAAAATGACTATATCGAAATGAAGTGAAAACGAATTGACCCATTTGTGAGCAGCACAAATAGTTTCACACACATACATCTACATATACTTCACTTACACGCTAATAAATACAATCTTAAAAAAAGGAACTCCTTCCTTTGCTAGTTTAGTGGCTAAATGCAATGTCTCTGGTGGAAGAGAATGATAGTTTGCGCGCAAGTGTGGAGTTTAGGGTTAGAACAATTTTACGGAGTGTCTATTTGCTGAGGCTATGCCTTCTAGATTTCGAGTATGTCACTCTATGGTGGCTTACCTAACATGCGTGGTTTACAGGCTATAACGTATACATGTGGTTATCTCCAGTGTACACCAAAAGTAGCGGCTAC
>VHZZ01009905.1:20093-34477 GCA_009801015.1 Silene noctiflora | reverse complement strand
GTGTCTATGTACTCTTAGCCCATTACTCTTGAAGTTCATTCCCTTGAGCCTCATGCCTATCGTGTCTCACTTGCCTTTAGAAATTCTTACTGTTTCCATGCCCTGTTGTTATCCTTACTCTTTTGTAGACTCGACCCCTCTTTAGCTATGTTCCAGAGCAGTAGAGTATGTTTCGAAGAGTTGATAGCTTTGACCTTGCCGATATTAGGTAAGAGAGTTGTTTACATTTGAAATTGGGTATAATGCACGTTTGAATGCTTGGAACGTTGTTTTATGTTTTATACGTGTTTTTCCGTCTCATAAACATGTTAGAAATCAAGTCGAAATCATGAAATGTGAAGTTGTTGCTAAAAATCGTATACAGGCCTTCCTAGCCGGTGGGCCGGCTGCCGGTCCACTGATCGGCTGGGGACCTCCTGTAAGTATTTGTGGAAAATCTGAGTTGGGTGTGTCCCAGCCGGTGGGCCGGCTGCCAGTCCACTGGCCGGCTGGGAGCACTCCAGAACTTGTCTTAATTTGGCCTGAGTATGTTGTCCCAGCCGGTCGGCCGGCTGCCGGTCAGCCTTGGCCGGCTGGGAGTCCCTGTAAGTTGGTTGAAAATTCTATGTGGATGTTGTCCCAGCTGGTGGGCCGGCTGGGAAGTTTCTGTTTCATTTTTGGCATTTAGAATTTTGGGTGTTCTCCCAGCCGGTGGGCCGGATGCCGGTCCACAGGCCGGCTGGGAGTCTTCTGATATGTTTATGAAAATTTGGTTTGGAAGGTGGCTGGGCCAGTTGGCCGACAGCCGGTTGGGAGCCCCTGTTTTTCCTATTTCATTTCTTAATCACTCATATGTTTAATGAATGATATATGTATGAATTGTTTATGTTTTATTCACATGAATTGTCATATAAGGTTCATAAATGAGTCCCCTTATGTGGGTTTTGATGTGGGTCGTATCCGTGAAGGTTTGTCATATATCTACCTCTATGCTTGACTTCTACCTTAGATCTTCCGCCACTTTCGTGGGTTTAGCGACCGGGGTACTCGATTTATGATGATCGAGTCTTGGATGCGGATCATTTTTCCGCATGTCGAATCAGAAAGGGGTTTACTTTCCGAGAGTCTGGATCCAGGTCTTAGGCTAGGACGTACCTAGATAGTCGTCCTACCAAGGGTTGTGTTAATGTCTAAGTGTGGTTTAGAGTCTTGTATGGTGTTGTGTAGGGACAATCTTTACCTAGGAATGATACTCATGTTTATATGTTTGTGTCTCGGACATGTTTTAAAGGTAACTTCTGAGTCGGACACTTGTATGGTTATATTTGCCTTGATCCTATCGGACACTAAAGGTGAGATGCAAGCCTTTAGTTGCGATATGATTGGCGGGATTGATGTTCTCATCCGTATTTATGGTGAGATGGAAGCCATAAGTACGCATGTGACGTTAGTAGCCACGTCCCGTGCCTTTTTTGCTAAAGGATTTCCAACGTAATAGCTACGGTTTTCACTCATTGGTGCTACGTTTTTGACCTCTTGATATCTATGTTATGTGACATCTATATTGGTTTATCGTAGTGACTTCATTTGTAATATTTTGGTCGGATTATCTTATATGGATGATTCATATGCCTTTGATTCTTGTTGATTCCATATGCTTATCGTATGCTATAGTTCGCCTACCTTATTACCCTTCGATTACCCATCAAAGTTAAATATTTAATGCTTAAATTGATTATGAATACAATGTATGTTTTACAAGCTTAAAGTGCTTAATTATGTTCATTTCAATGTATTRTGGCTGGGAGAACCTTGAGTTACTCCCCACTGACTGTGGCGTTCATGTTTACATGAATGACAGGTTCGTGGAAGCTTATCTGGGGTTGGAAGACTTATGGGCTAGCAAGTATTGTACCTTGGACCTAGTCTTTAGTTTGATCGACTGAACCACCGTACTTTGTTATATTCGTGGGATATCTTTTCCCCAAAACATTGTTGTAGTTATATTTCCGCACTTTTACTTTTGTTGTTCGTTTTTGAACCCGCGCTTTGTTTCAAACACTTTCTACGTTAAAAAGTTTTAAAAACCTTGTATTTTCCGCTGCGTTTCCAATTGTTTACATTACGTTTATAGCGGGGGTTCACATAGTATGGAAAGATAATGAAAAAGTGTATGTAAAAGAGTAAAGTTCATATGTGAAAAAATAATAAAGTAAATTAAAGGTAGAGCTGATTAAGTGTCGGCCTGATTATTTTATGGTTCGGGATTTAATTTTGCTCCAAAAAAGCGCACGATCCGACCCAAATAAGCCTGATATAAATTTAAGGTATGAGCTGCTTGTATTCCCCAAAAATCCACTCGGCCCGCCCCTGATATAGTATCACTTTACCCTGTATTTTATACCCCTTATTCCCCTATAATTTAGCGCTCTTTAGAGGGTTTTCGACGCTAATACCTTCATCTAGAACTATTTCTTGTTTATCATGATTTTGTAGAAAAATCATCAATTGGAGCGGATTTAACCTCATTTTGCGTGATCAAGAGAAGGTTGAGTTGCTATGAAGGCCACGATGTGTCTTAGGCGATCCCACGACCTTTGGCAGCCCCACAAAGAGCGTCCAGACGGTATTGAAGTAAGGTGAAGGAACCTAAGAAAAATAATGAAAGTTTGGTTGTTTCCCTCTAGGGAAACTGCTTCCTTAATGGTAAGGATTTGGTTCCTTGATAAGTGTCATTTATATATTCGGATTGGTTGTTGTATAATGCGAGTAATAGCGTCCTTATTGCGTCGGATGATTGGTCGATGCAATTCATGATTACTTGTTGGTGGATTTGGCGATGGCTTAACAACATTATATTTGGCTAAGATGAAGATAATCCCATCCATCCCTGAGGATTCTTATTACAATAATTCGCAACGTCAAAAAGCGCTTTCAATCGCTTCTCATTATTCATCCCAAAACCCGGATCAGGTAGGAGGGAAATATTTATTAGGTGGCATCCTCCTCGCCATGGATGTACCCTTTTGAATATCGATGAAGTATCTAAAGGCAACCCCCGCCCAACAGGAAGTGGATGTTTATTTCGAGACGAGACGGGCAATTTTATCGATGTTTTCTTCTTTTCGTTTTGGGTATTATTGCTCCTCAATGAAGGCTGAACTATTCGCACAAAAAAAAAAAAATAAAGGCTGAACTATTAGCGTTGGTGATGAGATTGGAAAGATTTAAACAATTAAACATTGACAAGCTACTTATTCACGTGGATAATTCTCCATGTATTCGGCTCGTTAAGGAAGACAAGTTGGTAAGCAACAATCTTCGTGCTTTGGTTAAAAAATGTAAGGACCTTATCTTTGATAATAGCTGGACAGTGAAACTTGAACATAGTTAGAAGGAAGCTAATAGAACAACGAATTGGCTAGCGAATCAGGTTGTTGGATCAAGTATCGATGTAACCATTGTTGATCATTCTTGATCGAGTGGAGCTTCGTGCAATGTTACGTGAGGACATCTATCTATAATATATATTAAAGCAACAGCCGGTAACCGCCAGAAGGTACACAAAAGATGACGTGTCACCTCCATATTAATCCACCGTATATACATACTAAATTACAGTACACGTATACAAACATATACATACTAAAATATTAAATAATTAATACGGTAAAAGGCCATGACTCCCACGATTTGCAACAACAGTTCACCAAAAGCCCAACTATTGTGAATGTGTTTGCTAAAGAACTGATCTCAACTCCTCCATTATCTGTTGACTGAGGCTCTATGGCTCCTTTCTCAAATTTATCTTTTGTTTCACTGTGCAAGAGACAAAATTGAGAAGATGGCTAACCCAAATTACTTCAACGAAAATCTCGAAATTGGCCAATTACGTTCGCAATGTGGAAATGACAATTCGTGTCGTATGCTTATGGAATCAGGAAAATCATACAAGCAAGGGTGAAGTTCATGGAATTAAAATGATATTGGTTGATGCTCAGGTCCGTCGCTTATTTTTACCAATTCAGTAGTAACACTGCATTTGCTATTAAAAAGAAAATCTGTGTTTAATGATAATCACGCTTCAAGTTCTAATAGCCATGAATCTGAATCATGAAGTTTTTATTAATAAGCATTATGTGATAAATGACAATCATTAATCAAATGGAACGATTAATGATTATGGTTGAACATCACAAGTCATCTAAAAAAATAAGTCATCTAAAAACAATCCATAATATTGATTCAATTTTACTTTGGAGTAATTATTGTAATATGCATGTTATAAAAGTATGCATTTGATAATTTATTAAGTATTTATTACTATTCATTTCATATGCACAAGTTTGTTTATGTATAATGGGAAGTCCTATGTTGAATCAAGAATGCAATTTTAAATGTCAAATCAATGCAACTTTCAGTGAGTGTAAATCCTTTCTAATTTACACAAACAGTCCCAACTACAACCATGTAAAAGTACTCCAAATAAGATATGTTAGTAGCAGTTGGTAACAAATGCAATGTATGTAAAAAAATTCAAAGTGGGTCTTTAGATATGGTAATGCATATAGAAGACATGGTTATTGTAAAGCAGTGACATTTGTTTATACAAAAGGGTGATACAATTCAAGCAAGTATCGGTAAATCTTTGCTGTACAAATTTAGAAGCAAAATTATCGAAGGACGTACTTATCGATTGGGCAAGTTCACAGTAATGGATAATGTTGGTTTTATGATTGCTAATAAAACCCATTGAGGATTTGGTTTGAGTACTTCACCTTTGCTATTGAGACAAATGATAATGGCATCCCAAAGTATGGATTTCAATTTTCAAGTTTCGCTGATATTATTCACGAAAATGTCAAGCCAAATACTTAATTAGGTGAATATTTCCTCTACCTGTACAATGTCATCAACCACCTTTTATTTATTAAACTTACTAATGATAATGATTCTTACATGTATTGACATATGCGATCGGAGAATATGAATCTCCACATCCGATTGCTGCGTCTGAGCACGGAAATGAGTGGACTCATATTAATCTTATTGACAAAGGTAAGTACTCCATTTATTACTGACTGTAGTGCTGAATCTATATACTTTATTTATGTGTTTGGCGAGTAAGTCTGACAAGTTGTTCAGATTATCAATGACTATGCAGGTGCAACTGAAAGACCAGTTCTAGCATTACAATGCGTGAGTGGAGCAGAATGAAAGGGTAATTATTCAAAACTGATCAACTCCATAAAACATAATACAACCTGTAAATTTTTCTTTATTGGTGTATAATATAGGTGATGTTCGTATTACTAGCACATTCGAGGCAACCCGTATTCATCTCAATCCTGACATTCCAACAGTCAAAGAATGCAAGAACCTATCCAAAGCAGGCGGTTCAAACTCAAGTAACAAGCTTATTACCCATTCAAACACTGAGGAGCTGTCATTCGCCCAAGGCTAATATTCAAGACTATTACTAAACTCAATAGCATTGATAAGGTTATAAAAAATATCTACTTCATAACTTAGTTGTTTCATTGATTCCATTTATGTATTATATCTGTCAATACTTATAATCTGACATATGTAGGCTTGGAGTGTACAACACATTTGCTACTATTACTGAGCTTGATGCAAACTTCAAGTGGTATTACTGTTCATGCAAGTTTTGTCGTGCAAAAGTAGCTTTAGATCATGATATGTTATGGAGATGCACAAGAGATTATTGCAAGGGACACCGTGAACCAATGAGTGAAGTTATTCCTAGGTTTACTATCATACCCTACTCACTATCCAAATATTTCAAGTACTCTATCATCTAACAAAATATTATAACAGTGATCTTTTGATTATTAATAATAGGTTCAATGGAACAAACTATATTTCAGGAGAAGAACATACCGAGAGTCGGCCAGAGAATGAGAAGGAGAACAGTGCTAAGCTGCTGCTGTTTGAGGCTAAGCAAGAAGGGCTTACTGCAACCCAGTGTCTTTGTCTTTCTGATCTGAAAAAGGCAAGGATCGTAAAAATGGGGTGATACGAGTCATATTTGATGATGTAGGAGTAAATAATGGATTATGAGAATGGATCTAAGGTAGAAATCAATCTAAAGACGGAGATGTAGGGTGATTGTCATAAAAAATGGAAGATGAGAAAAATGAGGGTGTTGGTCTGAAGTTTCTGGAATTAGATTTTGTGGAGAATGATTTATACTTCGTCACGGTTAATTGTTTTCCTTTGATTTTGGCACAAAAATTAAAGAGAAAGAGAGAGACTAATTATTAAATAACAAACCAAATTGTGTGTGAATGATCAAATTGCTCATCAACTTTATTCTTAAAATAGAAAGGATAATAATTGACTGAGACACCTGAAATGAAATAGGACATCAAATGACCGGACAGAGAGGGTATACTACCTTGGTACTTCTGTCGGATTATCTGGGCCATACTATGAGTTGGTACACTTGGTAGTCCCATGTGGGTTTGGGCTTATTTTTAGTGTAAATGAATGACTTTTTATCGAGAGGATCTCACAGAGTATTTGTCTTATTTGTGGCACATGAAATTTTTGTCCACTCTCATAATTATGTCCATTGCATTGGGTTCATCAAGACCATTAAATATAGTAGTAGTCTATAACAATTTTCTTAAAGGACCGTTCTATAATATAAAACTGACTCAAAAGAAAAAAAAGCCCAAAATTAACAATTAATTATATTTATATCTTAATTTATTTTTGATAACTTGATATCTTATTATGATACTGTGGTATTTAAATAGATAAGTTATCGATATAAAATGTCCAAATAAAATATTTTTTTATAAATTTTTATTAATTAATTAACTTAATTGAGCCTGTTGTTATTGGGTTTGTCCTATACACTTATATGCCCCTAAAAGACTCAGTTTCAAAAGACCTCAGGTTGGACGCATAGAAAGAAAAGAAGGATACAACCCCTGCTCCTAATTCCTAAACCCTGTTTCCTTAGTCCTTCAGCTTTTGCGATTGGGTTGGAATCCCCTATTTGAGCCTACACAACCATTTGTGATTAGTCTATATCTTCATTTTCGACCATCAATATATGGGTTGATAGAGTACTTGGCCCATATACAGCTACGACCATCAAACTTATAATAATTATATAAGCATTGGTCCAGCATGACCATCATAAATATAAGTCTATTTGTCCTATTGTAAATATGTCTTAGCTATATAGAGTATATGACTATATATATTGTGTAATGACACAAGATTGGTCGTAATAACTTGGTTGTCGCGTTATTAGGACAACTGTCTTAACTGGAAGTAATAAAGGAGATAAAATTCATATTACTCGGATCATGTCAACTCCTTCAAATTCAACAAATTACTTATAATTTTCAAAGCTAATATTTGACTAGCATGAATAAATTATTATGCATATACTCATATTATACCACTAGTTGTTGTGATGGCTGTTCCCCGTATAATAAATAAATAAATATATAAATCCTAATTTTATACGTAAAATAAATAAATAAATAAATTAGATTTGGCCCTCATTTACCTATAAAATAAATAAATAAATCCTAATTTCAATTAAACGAAGCTTGGGTCAATTATCACTTTCACGTACCTTTTTTCCTCTCAACCAAAGACCGTGAGAAACCGTGGAAATTGGAGTAGAGTTTCAGCAAGCTTCATCACGAGATCAAAACTTGAATTCCTGCAATTATTTGCGCATTTTTGCTCTCCCTTTCCAAGTTTTACAACTTGTACAATCATGGCCATGACAATTGAAGGTCAATTTCCCCTCTTTAACTTTCAATTCATTTACGCCAACGTAGAATAATTTCTACTACTTATCCTTCTTTGTATTGTATCATCTATGTCATATCTTTAATTTTGATTCTTTGTTTCCTCAATTTAATTAAAATTCTTAATTTTCGGGAATTAATTTAGGGCTAATTGATTCCGTAATACTATCATTAGAAGGCTCATTGCTAGCACAAGTTCATCAATCTTAAGTTTATTTTTTGGGGCTTCTGTACGAGTATAATCTAACATTTAATTCAAAGTTGGCTGTGTAATTATTTTGGCGTATTACCCTAATTGTGATGATATTGATGTGTTTGGTTTCTTGTCTTATATGTTTTGTTTCGTTGCTGCTGTTGCTGTTGAATGGCGCTTTCTATGTCTCAGTGTAAGTACCCAGATCTTCGAAAGACTGTCATTTTTTTTTTTTTTTTTTTTTTTTTTTTTTTTTTTTTTTTTTTTAAGTATACATGGTGGAAATTTGTGGAGCATGTAAGCTGATTCTGCGAAAAAATTGCAGGCTTGCTGGGCTAGCGTTTATGTTCTCGTCAAGTATCTTGCTGCAGATTCTGGTGAGTCAATTATATAACAGCATGTGTTGACATTACTTTCTCTTGTGTTTATTGAGTATTGACCATTGAGTGATGATGTTCACCACATCGCAGCTAACTGGTAGCTTGTACTTTTGTCTTGAGCGAACTATATGTGGTAGCGTTTGTTAGTAAGCTGTGAGGTTTTTATATAGTCTTAGCTTGCTTTATGTTGTTATGGATTATATTTCTTCATTTCCTGGTCATTGCATAATCATGTGTTTTGGAAGCCTATCATGTAGTCATCTTTTTTTCTTGCCTACCTTTGTATGATCTATCTAACTTGAGGTAATTTAGTGAAAGTATTATTTTGAAAAATTTAAGGGTACCATGATAGGGAACATAGTCATCTTTTATGTGCGTGTTTGCATGGTTTTTCCAATTTAATTAACTTCCAAGGTATTTCATGGGTGGAATCTTTTCCATGTTTCTGACCAAATTGTTGGACACGTCTTCAGCACTCATGATCAAATTGCCGATATTTTTACCAAATCCTTGCATGTATAGCAACATTGATATTTTTACCAAATCCTTGCATGTATAGCAACATCACAAACTCCTTACTAGATTGGGAGTATGGTGAAGTTCACCCTCCAATTTTCAGGGGGAATGTAAAGGAAGGTCAAGTGGGCAAGTCAATTCCAATCATAGCCAACATAACAGGAAATAAGTGAAACAACATAAGAAAGGACAGAAGCCATCAAAGTATAGAGTAGTACGGTTATTCTCATTACTCGGTGTACAATAATAGTTGTCATATTATAATGTTAGTAGGGTGTGCTTAGACGTGCTTTTATCTAGCATATATAAAAAGATTAAATCTCAATTCAACTAGATATGCTTTAAGGTTATATAATACACAACTTCTATATTGTAAATTCAAGTTTAGAAACTAAATACATAATTTCCTCTCAACTTGTGTAATATCTTTCTCCCTTTATCTAGATTTCTCTCCGTTTGGCTATCTTAGTCTTCAATCCTTTAATGGCTGTTACGGTTAAGAGAACTCGTACACTGGACATTGTAGCTACCACGGGAAATGTTTCTTGGTAATCAACCCCATACTTTTGCCTGAACCCTTCATCAATCAACCTTGCCTGGTATCTTTCAATGGTTCCGTCAGGTTTGCATTTAGTTTTATAAATTCACTTGCACCCGATTACTTTTCTATGTTTAGGTAGAGCGGTTAAGATCCGGTGTTCTATGTTCTTCGACTCTTCACCTTTAGAGCCGTACCCCGTGTCGACACGACACGACACGACATGGATATGGGTATGGATTCCCTACCCGACACTTGTTAGTCCGACACTTCAGCTAGGAGTGCCAAACTAGCTAGGCTTTCCACCACAAAAGTAAAAGAAGAGGGATTATAGCCTTTAGTATTATATTTAATGATTTTAAGCTTATTTCTCAAACTTCTTTTCGTTAGACTTAAAAAAATATTGAAATAGTTCAAGTTTAGAAGAGTATTTTTGCTTCGAAGAAATGTCCCCACACCCGTATCCTTGTTTTGGGACAGGGTCCCATGTCTAAAAATATGAGTCATGCCGAGTCCAACACTTGGGTGTGTACGCGTGTCCAACACTTGTACCCGAGTCAGAGCAACATAGCCGGTGTTGTTGTCTTGAAGAGCTTCTAATCTAACATTCATAGCTTCTATCCACTTGTTGTCTTTTATTGCTTCATAGAAATATTTAGGTTCTCGATTAGTAGTGATTGAGGACACAGAGGCAGGAAACATGGTGTGAGTATCAAGTGACTTGATTTTATATTTTGTGTGGAGCCATTAACGGATTATTCACTTGATAATCTTGATTCCTTCTGTCCCGTGCCGGTCTCTTAATGACTTCCCTGGAATTTGCTTCTGGAGTAGGATATTCTCTTCACTGGAGTTGGTGTGATTTCATGACTCTTGACGAGTGATATCTGATATATAGTTATCAAATTCTTCAAAATAATGTCATTTTTCTGCTCAGAATTTAATTCCCTGTGCAGTGGAGGTAACTCACGAGCATGCGTTGGTTTATAAGGAAATATATTTTCATAGAATATCAAATCCCTTGAGATAAAACTTTGTTTGGAAGCCATGTCATAGACTTTGTACCCGTTTTGATTTATAGGGTAGTCTATGAAAACACAAGGCACTGCCAAGGTTGAAACTTGTCCTGGATTGTGGAAGTGTTGTATGTTATATCTAAACCCGAAAACCTTCAAATGAGAGTAACCAGGGCTCTTCCCAAATAGCATTTCTTAGGGAGTTTGAAATTAATGACACTAGATGACTCTGTAAGATATGCAGCCGCCAGTGCACAATCCCCCCACAAAAATATCGGCAAACCTGCCTGATACTTGAGAGCTTTACTTATTTCAATTAGGTGTCTGAGTTTTCGTTCAACAGTACCATTTTGTTGAGGTCTGTCAGCAGAAATTGTTTGGTGTTTGATTCCTTTTGTTACCATAAAAGTCTCCTTCAACAAATTCAAGTGCATTATCTGTTCTAATAACCTTGATTTTCCTGTCAAATTGATAGTGCATGAGTTCATACAATTTAGGCTAGATGGACCATACTTCATGTCTGTGTTTCATAAGGTATATCCATGTGGCTCTTGAGAAATCATCCACAATAGTTAGAAATTATCTATAACCACATCTTGCTTCTTTCTTGTAAGGTTCCGTACATCCATGCGAACCAACTCAAATGGTTCATTAGCAATATTCTGTCTAGTGCCAAAAGGGAATTTTGTCATCTTAGCCATTGGACAAGCTAGACAAACGGGACTCTTATTTAGTCAGATTTTTCTCTTCAAACTACTGATATGATGCAACTTCTCTTGTGAAGTATGTCCCAATCTAAGGTGCCAAAGTTGAGACAAATTTTTGCCCGTGTTTGATTAAATATTGTTATTACAACTTCCGTCAGTGACCTTACAAGTGATTTCAAAAGCGCTCACTGATGCATTCTAATCTGCAATAGAATTAGACAACAAAACAGAGACATTAGCATAATTATTTCCGACTCCTAAGACACCATTATCAAGCATGTAGATTCCTTTGCGTGCCTTCCCCTCTCCTTCAATACGCTGGTGTGTAAGTCCTGCATTACACATAGATGGTTATGAAATGTTGCATAATATTTTTCGTCGTCTAAATTATTTGCACAGATAACAAATTATGGTTAAAAGCAGGAACATATAAAACCTTATTTAAGCAAATCCCATTATTCATTGTATGTGTGCCAATGTGGGAAACATATCAGACTTGGCCATTGGGCAAGTTTATCCAGGTTTATTCGCAATTTCCATAGGATTTTCAAATCTTGTTATTCAGCTATTATGTGTGGTCAGAAGCTCCAGAATCAGTTATCCATTGCCCTTTACTAATAGCAGCCATGTTAACCAAATAAGTAAGTAGTTGTAAAGGCGCTCTAGTTACTTGCTAGAAATTGTTTCTATGTTACATGTATATTCAGCTCAATTTTGGGAATCAATGATTTTCTCCTCTTATTGTCTTCATACGTAATGTTTAAAATATGGAGTTTTTTTTTTTTTTTTTTTTTTTTTTTTTTTTTTTTTTTTTTTTTTTTTTTTTTGGCTTGTGCACTCTATGGTAACTGGTGGCCAATGTTGTCAGGTATGCCCTAGTGTTATGCTATACTTGAGGAACTGCCTGAATCCTGCAATTGTGTTTCACCGATTCTGATTACTATGGTTGTTGTAGCTCTCATGTATGTGGTGGTTCCAATGCCATGCATGTTCTTTGGAGGTGGATCAACACAATTTTTAATTAGTCGAGATGGTGGAGGGTAAGTTTATTTTTGTTATAATTTCGTCACTACTTAGATGTATCTGGTGGTGGTGTTCTGGGTTCTGTAGAAGTTGCAAACTGGTAGGTCAATCTGTGTCAGAAAGAAGTTTCTAAGCTTGATCAGTTAGGGATAAGAGTATAAACATCTTGAATTGCTCTCCTAGAGATGGTGCAAGTGTACAACTGATTCTAGTATGTGATGTGATCTCAGTAGCATTCCAAATGATTGCCGAGTTACTATTCATGGGGCCTTGTTATCTTGCTCTCGCTCTCTGAAGATTGTACTTATCGTTAATTCTTGAATAGTATAACTTATACGAGTGGCTGAGGGAACATCTCATAATAGTCCCTACAATTATAATCCGTAATAATGCACTTGATCAGGGCTTCATCAATCATAGGCACTTGGTTATCTGGATGCAAAGGTTTTACATAATAAAAACTCCAATATGGGTTGTTTCCTGTAGGTTTCACTGTGTGTTACCTGTAAGGGCATTGACCCCTATGCATGTGTTTTTGTGATGATTGACCACCTTTCATTCCACTATTATTGATTTTTAATAATTTTTTTTCCAATCTAGATGGATAGATGCTGCGAAGTTTATGACAGGAGCATCAGCAGTGGGAAGCATTGCAATTCCAATGATCCTTCTGCATGCTAAACTGATAGAAGTGGGAGCTATGGTTATTGAGTTGGTATCGTTCTTGTTATTTGTTTGTACTGTTTTGTGCTTCCACCGCGCTAGTCTCGATGATGAATGGTAGAACTGCTCTCTGCCATTAACTGTGTGGTAGTATCATCGAGTGAGGTATCCTGGCTGTGATATTAAATGGTGCATTATGATGCTATGTATCGAGTTAAAGAAAGCCAGGACAGTTTGTATGTTGTCTAGGATATTGACTATTTTGACGTTGCATGGAGTGTACAAAAGGGTTGTTCAATGTGTGTGTTTATTATATTTCATCAAGCGTATATAACTAGTCTCTCTCATTTTGTGCCTATATTTATATTGAGAATGGATCATCTCCATTTTATTTTTTCCTCTCTATCTCCTTTAATTTGTTCTAATAAAACAAATTTAAGTCGTTATTCATTCTCCATTTTATCCAACAATTGACAAATAAATTTGAACCATTGAGAGGAAATGAAAGAAGAATGAAAAGGATCAATGTTGATATTTATTTGCTACGTTAAACAACATAAAGTAGTACTTTGGATCCTTAATTTCATTTGAAATTTATGATTTGAAATGCATAAACTGAAACGCTGAGTTCCAAATTTAAATTTCATTTGAAAGTTAAGGGTATCTTATTAACCGGATTGTAATCGTAGTCGACGTTTTAGTAAATGTAGTCGGCGTTTGTTAAAAAAAGGACGATACTACCATTTTCCCTCACTAATCAACACAAAACTCTCCCAACCAAAATTCCCATTAAACTCATTAGCTTGACTAACCCGACTACACCGCACCCACCGCACCACCGCCACTGACCGCCACCACATTCTTGCCGGTCGTTGACTGCAGCCACCGCAGACCACAAGGAGCCAACAAGCCACCATCAAGCTATCATTAAGAGGTAATTTGTTCATTTAAGTTGTTTTTAATTGATTGTGGTGTTCAATTTATTCTGTTTACGCTTAATTGTACTCATTAATTGAACAATGAGTTGCACACGTTCCATTTGTTACCCGGTTTTTGAAAATTTCAATTAGGTTGTTTATGTCGATTTTAGTTGTTARTTGTTGTTAGTTGAAGATGTTGTTATTGTATTTGGGGGAAATTTCACGAGTTTGGGGTGGTTTTGTTAAGGTTTGGATTGTATTGTGGTGGTTTAGTGCACGAAATTGTTGTCGTCATTGTTGTTGCCATTGTTGTCGAATTAAGAATCAAATTGTCATCCCCATGGATTGACGATGAATATCAACGTGCTGCCATGGGCTACACGATGATACTCAACGCCAGTCCATGGATGGACGAATGCATTCATCGCCATTCCATGGTGGTAGCTANATTCCATGGTGGTAGCTAGAGTCTTTGTCGTGAGGTGATGGGCAGTGCAAGGAAATTGAGCGCTTGTCCATGGCTTCCACGTTCATATTCAACGTGCACCTGTGGCTGGAAGAAGCAAATCAYCGTACTCCCATGGCTGTGACGTTAACATTCATAGTCATGTCATGGTTTCGCGTTGACATTCATCACATATCCATGG
>VHZZ01009902.1:7032-26228 GCA_009801015.1 Silene noctiflora | reverse complement strand
AACCCTTGTATTTGTGAAACAAACACTTGGTATGGGTTTGACTCATTCCAAACCCATACCTCATACATTTTTTGTGTGAACCAAACACCCCCTAATAAGTATACGGCTTGATAATTTATAGTAATAATTACAAAGAGTCCATAATTATTAGTCTCAAAAATGACCCTAAAAAAAAATCTCAAAAATAAATACTCCCTCGACACACGTATATTTGTTTCATTTCAATTAAATACTCCCACATATTAGAGAAATAGGACGAATAGGACGAATACTTGTATGCGGAGCGAGTGGCACAAATACGTGTTAGTTTCTAAGTTGTTTACATGGGACAAATTAACCGTCTTTTAAAAACACAATAACAATAGTCTTACTGCATCTTCTCTCTCCTCCTATTTTTGTGTGGACTGTGATTCAAGGTAATACATGTCTGCAAATTCAGAGCTGCTGTTTTTTCATTGATTTCTGGGTACTGGGTTTTCATTTAATTAATGTATCTTTGTTTTTCCTTGATTAATGATCAATTTTGTCATTAGTTACATGGTATTTAATTTGGTTGATGTGGGATTCCTTACATGTTTTAAATTCTGCTGCCTGATTGTTTTGAGTATTAGAGTATTGATTAATGAAATATAGTTGAATTAAGCATACCCTTATGCTATTAAATCAAGAATTGATATTAAAAATTAAGCAAATTGGAGTAGATAAGGGAGATTCGAATTTGAAGAAACCATCAAGGGAAATTGGGAAGTGAAGGAAAGGAAAGAAGTTTTGGGGTTAGTTGTCTGCTTAAGTGATTGAGTTGAATTCTGATTTTGCTCCGAGGTTTTGATGTCGTGGATTGAAGTAGACCATACAAAGTCAACTATAGGGATTGTGAAATGGATATTCTCCAAAGTTGAACCTTGTTCTTAAATTGATTGGGGTTTTCATTTTGGCAATAAATGCAGGGATGTTGGCCAAGGCTTTACCTTCATCACTTGTGACACTTCATCATGGATCACCTCTATGTTTTTCCTCTGTAAGTTTCTTAACTTACTACTCCCATTTTCTACTTCAGAGTTTCAAACGCCTTCATTTTCAGTACTTTTCTTTCTCTTTCTCTTTCTCTTTCTCTTTCTCTTTCTCTTTCTCTTAATCTACCTCAACCAACATCTGCTCCTCTATACTATTGTACCACAATATTACCCTAGTGCTGTAGGGCTTCAATGACAATATAACACAAGACTTTAAATGGATATTCAGCTATTTCCCTATATTTTAACTTTGTGCATCCCCTGTTTTCCATGCAGCCTGACTTAGCACAACCTGTATCTCTGACTTTACCACTTAAACTAACACACATTTCACGGGTTAACACGCTTTCATCGTCCAAGAGATGGGAACTGCAATCAACAGCTCCTACATCGGATATAACCTTAAGCAGTGAAGATAGCGAGAAATGGGCAGCTAGTCGCGAATGTTTGTCCGCCTTCAGTTTCAGCCTAGAAGAGCAGGATAAAATACTCGGGAAAGCATTTGGTCAAATCCGATCTCCATATTGGGGTGAAGAACGAAAACCAGAAATTCCAAATTACGAGGCAGTCAACCGAGTACTTGAGTATCTTAAGAGTCTGAGCCTTTCAGACGATGATCTTTCCAAACTTCTTAAAAAATTCCCAGAAGTTCTTGGTTGCAACCTTGAAACTGAGTTGAAGAATAATGTACACATCCTAGAACAGCAATGGGGTATTACAGGTAAACCATTGCGAAATGTTCTTCTTCGCAATCCCAAAGTTTTGGGTTATAATGTAGATTGTAAAGGAGATTGTGTGGCGCAGTGCACTCGCTGTTGGGCAAGATTTTAGATGAACTTGACCTTTTTATTTTTTATTTTTTATATTTTTGAAGGTATTTATTTGGTGCTGATTTGCTGGTAAATTAAGCTTACAATGTACTTCTACATGGTTATAGCGTGCCTTAGGTGCGGTTAAGCCCATGGCTCAGTCAGGCACTAGCCAAAATGCTTCGACGCGCAGTCTGCCTTATAGACAATGCACAGCCAGCAAGCCGCACTTTGCAATTTCAGTACTTTTTCCATTCATTATGCCTTTCTTAAAGGTTTACTTTTACATGTTAAATTGTTAACCTTGTTTATAATTCAAGAAAGACGAATATTTCACAAAGTTTTTTAAATAAAGAAACTTATTTTTAAACATGCCTCTTTGTGTCTTAAGGGCGCGCGCCTTCGCCTTGCGCTTTGTCACTTCGGCTGTTCCTTGCCTCGACGCCCTTCAAGCCTTTTGAGACTAAGGGAAATGATTCCCATGTAAATTTGGTTGGCTTTCATACAACGTTGTTCGGATGTCCAGACACATTGACAAGCTTTTGTTCTGCATGTGCGTTTAGTTCAAGTGTAGCATTAATCCATTATGCCACCTGCCGCAAAGGATGCTAGCCTGTTAAAAGATGGCATAATACACCATTTAAGTAATTGATATTGGATTAATTATCATCAGTGCAATCCCCTCAGATTCTTCCCGGTAATATGAATTGTCGTCTTGGCTGACTGTGGATGCGGTGAGGTTGCCATACTTGTAATTCACAAATCATAGATACTGTAAGGGGCTAGGCATGACCAAGGACACTTATGACCTTGGCTTCTAAAGGTTTTCTGTCGCATCTTAATGCAGTTAGGAATCTCTGAAACAACATTGAACTCTCGGAACATCATCGTCTACGACGTGATTGAGTTGACATTATCAATTGCAACTACTGTAATAGACAGCCCCCTGGTAAACCGATTGATATTGAATCAACTGTTATCATATTGTAATACGCTTGCGCCCATAGGATGCTGTCAAGGTACTGAATCAATTTTAACTTACTCCCCTGGGAAGTTGTCGCGGTCATTATTGTAACCTATGACTTTGACCATTACATCAACTATACACGTTTCCAGAGGGAAACCTAGCTAGTAGCAAAGGGTAGCACTCGCTACCCCAAAATTTTAGAAAATTGCTAAGATTATTGATTTTTGCTACCCAAAGTTGTTATATATGGACATTAGCGTAAGTATAAAACACTATTAGAAAAACTCGCTCCCCCATATTTTATTCCTAGGTTCACCCCTGCTGACGTTTCCATCGATTTTACCGAGCACAACTGCAACCACTTGAGCGTATGGTTAAACCCATGTCGGTGCTTAACAAAAAAACAGCTACCCTTGTTTGTGACGAAAAGATAACATCTCATAATCATCTCTCCTATTTAACATTGTTTTAACCGGTTGTGAGACGTTACAGCAAATATAAGCAATTGCAGACTCACACAAAATTAGTTATTGCAGGCTCCCACGGCCTCCAATTTAATTGAATGTCATTATCCGACAAAGATAAAGCATGTCCGACAAAATTTACAGTGCACCGGCCAATTTCGGTCTATATAAGTTAATTAGGCTAGTGTTACGGATCATTATCAAGGAGAGTCAACCTGTTTAATTATACAAGGGCAAATTCTTGGTCTTAATTTCAGATTCTATTGTCTAACCGAAAATTGGACTTATGTCATAATTGAAGACAGAAAGAATGCAAGCATGGAACAAATATTGTCATAATAAGACGGTTTGAGAATAAGAGTTAGCTCAAGTGGTGAGAGTTCTCTTACCCCAACCATGAAGTTGGGGGTTCGATTCTCACCCGCGACATAGTGCGCTCTTTTGAACCAAAAAATAATAAGACGGTTTTACATGTAAAATGTGAGGAGTATTACATTTTGTTCATTGAAACACCCTGTTTTAAAGACTTGAATTGACAACCATAAATTAGAGTAGTTAGTTTAATTATTACTTGATCAGTTACAGCACATTTCATGAGTGGTATGACGATCAATTCAGAGCTGAATAGTCCTAGATTTATATATGTGAAGATAGCTGATATTACCGACGTTTAAGACTACTTGATTTTCATAAATGGCTTTCCAATTATTTTGTTTTACGTTAGTGGTGGAGCCACCAAGCCAAAGGGGTTAAGGAGTATGGCCATACTAAAAGCTTAAAAAACTGCATAATAAAAGTTTATTAGATGGTGTCTAGACTCACTTAAGTCGAAGAAATAGCCTAAGTGCCTAGCATTTCATTTCGGGTCTCATATCCTATATACTCAATAGTTAATATCCATCATTTTGATACACCACGTACTCGTCGTAGTGGCAGAGTTACAATTTAAACATACTATGGCGATAAAATTCAACAAGGAAGAACGGGTAATAGTATAAGTTAAACATGAAAAAAGATCAATAATTTAACTAACAACTTCAAAGTTTCTATTTTTCAGTGGGGACGAGCGTCCATGCTAACCTTGTCACTGAATTACCGTCCAATCACGAACAAATAAAAGATATGTAACTCTGTAAATTGTAAAAGTTTGGAGAAAATTGCCCACATATAACCCTGTCTTCACTGAGTATTGTACATGTGAGAGAGTAATACTAAACTCGGTATAACTCGATAACCCTAAATAAGGAGTGTATATAAGATCAATCGTTACTTAACTCATCTATAATTTTCCACTGGACTTGATAATGTTAAGGTTATGTATGTGCTTGGGGACCTACCCCGAGTACACCCGGTAAAAGACGGTGGCTTGGATGCGGAGCTAAGAATTGAATTCAAAGGTGACGAACGGGTAATAATGGTATGTATAAAAGGTACTTGAAACAATTTAGAAAATTCTAATTAAAACCTTTGCGATTTCAATCCAATAGTCTTGGTTCTTCGCCAAAAAAAGGTTACCTTTAGATATTTACGTACACATCATTGTCACTTAGTTAAGTCAAGTCGGACTAAATTTACCGTGCACCGGCCAGGTTGTCACTCAAAAAGCAAAGGCAAGCTAATTTTAAAGGTTCTAGAAGTTGTTTGTTATTCTCCGATGAACAGAAATATGATTCTTGCTATGATTGAAAGGGTTGAAACTTTTTTGTATAAGTGCATTAATATAACTATATAAGATATTGTTTGTTTGTTGGATAAATTAGTATATAAAAAAATTGGAAATTTGTGTAGAAGGAAAGCAACACACAATATATAGGTAATAGGTGTTTTATTAGTCCCACAAACCGCCCAACTTATATAACACCCACTAGGACACTAAACTTAGCCGTAGTTTACACTGTTTCCTCTTTTTTCAATAACTTAATAAACTTATCTCCCTTTTCATTGTATATATGTGCATCCAAAAGGCATTAAGGTTATCTTGTTTATATGTTTATGTATAATTATATTAGAGTGATTGTTGATTAGATTACAGAATGGATCAAGGCTATTGCCCTATTTATCTATACAACCGGCCACTTTACAGAGTCGGTCTCTCAAAACTGTTCACATACTTCTTATCCAATTCAATCTTGAAATAAGGAGATTTATAATATGGGAAACGGATTAAACAAGGGAATAATACATTTTAATAACAATCAATATGATATATTTCCTCTGTCCTCGTCAATACTTATCATTTTCCATTTATAAGTATATAAGTCAATAGTTATCATTTCTATTTATAATACTCCTTTTAATCCAGGCTGATTTAATACTGTAATGCATTTTGTTCACAATTCCATATATTTCATCGCAGTACACTTGTTTGATTACGTTATTATGTCCGGCTAGTTAAAAAATGATAATTAGTAGTAGTTGTACCTTAAGATGTACGGATAATGTGATACTTCCTTCATCTCAATCATTTATTTGCCTTTAATTAAAATATCTCCCACAAGAAACAATAAATGCAAACAAATGATTATGACAAAGAGATTAAATAAAAAACAATTCTATTACATGGAGTATGCACTTGTTCATCTTTTCCGGTTCCCTTAATGCTCCACAAAAGGAAGTTAAATCCCCTTTAAAAGAAAGCGTTGTCTAATCTATTGTAGTTAGAAATGTACAACATATACGGTTTTACCCAATTATTTGTATTAAAACTATCGTGTCTGAACAAATATCCTGAAAATTTACTATTGTGATTTATAGGTATAGTGTCTTCAATTGATTGTTTTTTGATACTTTAGTATAAAATCATTCTACTAAAAACGAATGGAAATATTATACATGTAAGTCATAATATGTTTACCACATTATGATGACTATGCATCCTGAATGACATATAAAATTTGGTACCTTCACAATTGTACTAATAAGCGACTTGGATCATACTTTACCCTATCGGGAGTGTGGGAGAATCATGACTTAAACATTAAAAATATGAAATTACTACTTTGGGTATAAGTTTATCTATCGTTTGTCGTAACGTGTAACAATTCTACTCATAAAAACAATAAAAAAAATATGCAGAAAAATTGGATAAATATCGCAGTCATGTTAGCATATGATGATGATATCACAGAATTGATTAAACAAAAGTAAAAATGTTGAAAAGGGTGATGCAATAACTGTAAGCATATTCTACATTTCTACCTACGTATGTATTATAACACCAACTTTACACGTACTCTTTATATATGTTTATATATGTACCAAAGAACAAAAAGAGCCTTTACACGTACTAGTTATGTTCATTCAATAAAAACGAGGAATAAATCGCACTCTTAATTTTGGTACTTAATCAATAACATAACAACTTTTTTTCTTATGAAAAATATATCCTGTTTAACTATCATTTGTCTGACTTTAGGTGAACTATAATATAAAATTATCATGTTTAATCTTGTAACATCAATCAGTAATAAACTTTCTTACGACACAATTACAATGACCACGTAAAATTGAGAAAAAAATTTAAATAAAATCAGGATTTTTTTTTTTTTTTTGTATAACTAACGATTTCAAACTCGAATATGATGATTCGGTATATCCTTTGATCATATTTCCATCCATGTTTGAAGAAGATCTTTCATTTGATTCAACCACATGAGAATATATTGTTGGCACTTAAAATTGTTGACTTTAACTTGTATACATAAAGAAACACATAGACCATCTATGAGCTACCCATGTATAGAAAAAATAAAAATAAAAGTAATTAGCTCTAGCCAATGAATGAAATCACGGTAAGAAATACAAAATACAAAGTATATACGGAGTAATTATTATAATGTTAATGTTAAGTCACAGTAACTCATGAGCACTTAGATTAACTGGTAAGGGTTTGTTTTAACTAGCTTAACCAGAAAAAAAATGTTCAGTTACAGCAATTATCAATAATCTCTCCTCTCTTCTAAAACACGATATAATTTCTAAAATAGTTTGTGACAGGGTGTTATTTGCTTTGAAACATGATCACCTTACATAATTTCTCTCCCAAAACGGTTGTATAACGGTATTAATTCTGTAAATTAAAGAGCGTGATTACTTTAGGAGTGGGATTAGCGGTCCCCTAATTTGTTAGAAATGGGAGTGTGTAGCATACAGCAGATCCTAGGGGAAAGCTTTAAACACGCGATGCCGCAAAACAGAAGCAGAGTGTCCCAACAGAAATAGGACAATGATGGAAGTGTGAGTGACATTCTCTGCCTTTCTCTCATGGGACCATGTTTTGGCCTTATGTTGTCGTGTCCTAGAGTCCTTAATTACTCTTTTTAATTACACTTCTTTTTGTTTTGTTTCTCTTTAATTAATTAACTCTTCTTTTCAACCATAGGGCCCCACTCTCTTAATTTAATTACATTACTTCCTTTTCGGACACCAACTTGTTCTAATTGGTGGATCATACAAGATTAACCAATCACCTATTCACCTCTAACTCTAAGGAGTCAATCAATTATATATACTTTGTGTTCCATTCATTCCTCAATTATAATCCAAAAATCTAAATGAAACAATGTTATACTCCTCCGTATATGTTACCAAATAAACCGATTATCAACTTCAATCATCACTTTAAACTTCTAATTAAGATGATTTCCCGACAATATACTCCTTATAAGATAATTTTAAATCCTGGCTCCTTACTGTATCATATGTGTTTCTTACTTAGTCATTTTATGACTCTTGATATCAATATAATAACTGTTATTCTGTAGTATATCCTACAAAATCTGTTGCATAATATACAACATTAAAACAGTAACATAATAGCTTATATACCTCATTATGTTGTATATATCCCAATTTGTGTGTTATAACAATTAATACTCGGCGTAATTTTACAATTTTTATAAGCGGGATATTTTTTATAAGATACTAGTATATATAGAATACATAATTGAACTCATCACAATTGGAGTGTGTGACATAAAATAAAAAGTGGATGAAATATTTTAGTAAAAAGTAAGTTGGGCGGTAGATTAAGTAGGATTTATAACATGATTAACCCTAGCCTAGAGATTATAATAAATAAGTTAATATATGTGAGTATGATGAGTGGGGCCACTTCAGGCGTTTTGTTGGTTGGGGTTAATCAAGGATAAGCTGTCTTTAACAACCCTCCATTTCAAATGCTTGCTGTTTATTTATAATTCATTCCGTCGGAGGATACTATTATTTAAAATTGGAATCCTAAGCATAGACTACTAGGCTAGCTGAGATTATTGCCTATATATTTCAAGTTGAAAGTATCATTATGTAAACTTAAGCATTAATATGATATAACATGGAGTAATTAAGTACTTGTATTAGCATATATCAGAAATCGTTAGGGTGGAATACTATGTAGCATTCACCTAAAACAAAATGGGAAGAATAATTAATAAACTTATTAGGGTAAACATGTGGTTAAAAAAAACCTAAAAGATGAAGGATAGTTTAGATAATTATAAAAATATGTTTTACTAATTATCCTAATCCCTTAAATAAGTGAAAAGTTACACAAGCAAAACGAGACGAGATTAGCCATTATTATACCGACTTCAATACTATAATTCAAATATTTTGTTAATATACTATGACATTTTTATAATATAAATATAATATTTTATTTCAGTATTGTACTAAAAATACATACCAAATTAACCACTGGAGAACGCCTTGTTGTTGATGATCAAGCTGACATATTTGTTCTAGAAAGCTGGTTTGAATGCAAATGCGTATGACTCTCATGTTTGCGGCTGTCATAGTTCTACCAATATTTGGTAAAGATATAATAATAGTGTAGTTTAAATAAATAAATATGATATTCTAGTATTGCATGCGGAGTATAATTTTACAAACCGAAAATTATCGTGGTGTAGTTGTTAACATACAATGAGTGTTAACATCAAACTTGAAGCGCAAAGTAGTTGACAAATTACGGATGATTTAGTTTTAACCGTTATAGTCGTCTCATATTATCTTAATGTAAAAACGGTTTCGCAGGAGAAGTACCTGAGGGACAAGTACATAGATATCGCACCTCGTTCGGTCACTGTGGTTAATCATATTGAAACGTACTAATTAATCGTAGTACTCCGTATTTAATTAGAATGGACGAACTAATTAAACAGAGAATGAAGTGGCTTGTGTTAGACTCCTATATATGACGTACTAGGGTAATATATATTTACAAATAATAATTAATAACGGACAATGACAAAATGGCTAATGATTGGTTACGTGATGTTGACAGCTTGGAATATCTGACATGTCCTCCACATGGCAGATGTTGGATGATGACACATAGGCTAAGGGCGGCGCACCAAACAGACAAATTAAACTACTCTTGGAACTTACATACATACATGAATAGTTTGGCTCAATTTTATAAATGAAACTTTTCTTTCTTGTTTAAAGGCCAGGTATA
The DNA here is from genome assembly GCA_009801015.1 of Silene noctiflora. NCBI lineage: Eukaryota > Viridiplantae > Streptophyta > Magnoliopsida > Caryophyllales > Caryophyllaceae > Silene > Silene noctiflora. The sequence continues at coordinate 16,518 of VHZZ01009902.1, read as the reverse complement.
TGTATGTATTTGAATCCTGCATGCCATTCGTTTCAAATAACACCATATTCAAATTTCTTTTACGTCATACTTCTCATATGCTCCCTACAGTAGTATGTTTTGATGAGTTTAAAGGTGAAAGGTTAGGTTGCATAACTTCTATGTAGACGACCTAGCTCGATTAACACGATCCGTACCCGATCTAACACCCGAATAGAAGATACGAGCATGACCTGTAACTCAATTTGAACCAAACCAATATAATGTGACCTTAATGTTAATTGTTGCAAACTGACCATTCTCATTCTACCTGAAGAACTTGATGACGTTAATAGAGCCGAATATGACCCGATCCCAAATACCCAAATGAAAAGAGTATAAGTGTGATGATACTAAAGGTTAGACTGTTAAAGGTAGTTGGCCGATATATTTATTCGTAGTTGGTCGATCTCTTGGTATATCCCATTTTAAGGTTAAAATGAGCTTAAATAGTAGTAATCTTCCAGATAGATGAGAGTCAATCATGAGACAAGATTTTTACCACACCTTTGTCTAAACATGTATGTTAAGACATGTTTAATAATATAGAATTTGTATTAATTAGTTAGTCTTACCTAAGACAGATATTATCCGTCGGGTCAAATGCATCCAAAATTACATGGCAAATTGTGTCGAAATTAAATTGTTGGACGGTGAAAACCATAAGGTAGCATGAGGTATTTAGGGGTTGTTTGGTTACTCTTATAAAATCATGGGAAGTGGAAATTCCCATGAATTGCAAAATTGGGAGTTGTTTGGTTGCCTTAATTTTGCAAAAATGGGGGAAGTAGAACTTCTTATAGAATTAACTTCCTACAAAATTGTAGGAAGTTACTCACCAACACCCCGGTAACTTGCAATTCCCATGAATTAAGTTCCCACATAGGTAACCAAAAACTTTTTACAAATTCCCATGAATTAGAAAAGGGAGTTTATTTCCCATGATTTTCTACATCACGTGAATTTGTACTTTCCGCATCAACCAAACGACCCCTTAGGATGGTGATGGCTAAAAAAAGCATAAAATAAAGAGAAGTGGAGTAAAATGTTAAGACAGAAAAAAAAGGGTGGCGTGAAAAAGTTAGGTGTAGGTCATAGCCGTCCAAAAAAACAAGCCCTGCCCTGAACCTCCTTTTGTATATATACCTTACACAGCCCTACTTATTCTGAGACAGGTATTATATCTCCACACAACATATATAGCACAACCTTCATTTTTGGACATTCATCATCTTATTCATTCCCAACCTAATAAACTCGATTTCAAGGTTTATTTACTTCATTTTATACTGGAGACGGTTTGAAATCCAAAGCTCTTAAGCACACAGACCTACACACACCATTTCTTGGAACAAGTCCAATTTTACGGTTAGTAATACTTCGTTGTTAAATTACCTTCATAATCATCTTATTTTGTCATTCAACACTTGATTTATTACACATTTAGACATGGCATAATACATTTGTGTTTGTCTATCTCTTCTTTAATATTTAGCTATATTGCCTATATATATGATATTTGATTGTTTTCTTTTGAATCATACTAAGCTACCATGCTTGTGCATCAACTTGAAGCTTTACAACTAAATGGAAGACCGTATAGTTAACTAATAATCAGGACAGTGTAGGTAAATATACTATGTTCAAAACCACAATAATTTCAAAAATTATGCCAACTATATTCCATTATCCGTCTTTAATTACTCACCCTTATTTTTATAATAATGATCAAAAGTTAAAGCGAATCAGCCGATTCATTTAGTGGTGGAGTTAGGGGATAAGTAGGGGTGCTCACCCCGCCGGTGGAGGAAAATTTCAAATGTTCTAATAACAATTTTCCAACTATTTTCGAATTCCTCTTATACCATTACCCGTTTGGCAGAGGTCAATTTCTGATTCCGTCACAGGATTCATTTAGATGAAATTTGAAATTCTATCTGAAATTCGATTCTAAAACAAACTATTGTCATATTTCTAGCTATTTCTTTTTTACAAGTAAATCTGGATAATCGAGTCAAGCATTTATGTTGCTCCCCTATGTTATTAATGTATATATACATATTATGCATTAATTATATAGTAAGACATCTTTAAATCTCCAATGTTAATACTTAATAGATCAATGACCATTTTAGTCAAACAAAAAGAATTATTTAGATAAATGAATAGTATATTTCAAAGTTAGTTGGAACAAGGATTCATGGGTTTGGTGCACTACATGGCTCAAACAAGATTACATCGTCCATGGGTTGACATTGACTTTGGTAGGATGATAATCATGCCAAATTTGGTTGGATAGACCTTATTGGTAGTGGGTATGTCTACATTTATGAATGCTAATAAAATGATGTTTCATGTTTGATGGCCATACCTCTACTAAATTGAAGCAGTCTAGCACTAATGTAGACAACTTTTTCTTTGTATTTAAAACAAATAAAAAGTCCATTTCAAAATCTATTGTGAAAATTGCATTAATATTGACGTTAGGTAAAACTCTGCTTCAATGACTTTCTCTTCCTGTCAAAAGTTTACGTCTAATTTGGATTAATTTTTCAAACGTTTTTTTCTGTAAATGAGCTAAGAGGTTTCGAATAATAAAATAAACTATTAACGAAATAATCGAAAGGAATCAAAAAAAATCCTTCAGTGAGTCATTATAACTTGGAAATAACTTATAAATACTTGAAACGAGTAATATTATCGCAAATTCTCATTTGTGACGGGCATATCCGTTACATTCTGTTTCGTCATATCTACCCATATGGGTAATATTTAACTCATCGCAAGCTTATGACGGATTGTCCGTCATAAGGAAGACTTGCCGATATCTATACCGGTATCTATTTTTATTTGTATTTGTATTTGTATTTGTATAAAAAGTAAAAATAGAGCGTATAGGAATGTAGTGCACTCTACTCAAAAGACAATGACAGCTTGATATGTTAGTGTCCTTCCCTGCCAAAGTCAATCTTTTCGGCCCTTCTTTTCTACTATTCCCATCCCATTTTCCATCCAATATTTACATGAACATCATATACTATGTCATACGACTACTATTTTTAGTGTCTTTACGCTCTTATTCTATGGTGGGTCTCACCTATCTGCTCCATTTTGAGTGCCTCCAAACTTGTTTATAGGGAGGGCCCTTTGCATTGCTTTTTTTTACTCAATAGTCTCACGATAAAGCTTATTATTCATAAGACATCTCACTTCAAATGAAATTATCTTTTTTATTCAATATTTTCTTCTCCATTTTTCTCGGTTTCTAATGTTTATGAGTTATGTCTCACGATATTATAATTGTAAGGACGTAACTCGTAACCCTACAAATTATTTTGTACAAATGTAAATAAATTCATGATTTCGTGCCCGACTCTGACATTGGTATATAAGTTGGCCTTAGGGTCTTACATTAGACTTTGTTGCTAGTTCATATTTGCATTTATTTAGTTGCTTGCAATCACCAAAACTGATTAATACTTTGGATGGTTTTCAGTAGACTGACTGCAAATGGATCAAACTGAGTCATGTGTACCGCCTGGGTTCCGATTTCATCCCACGGAGGAAGAACTGGTAGGATACTACCTCACCAGAAAGATCAATTCCCTTAACTTTGAACTTGATGTCATTGTTGACCTTGATCTCTACCGTATGGAGCCATGGCACTTTCAAGGTACACAAACATCTCTTATTACCGGCCGGGTTCCGATTGCACCGCTTTTTTCAACCCAAGTACTCGAATTATAAAGAAATTAGGGCGTAGATTATTGGTGGTATCGAGTTTCAGTAAGTGACTGCATATTGGTGTTTGTTATGTGCAGAAAAATGTAAGCAGGGATATACAGAGGAGAATGAATGGTACTTCTTCAGTCACAAAGACAGGAAATACCCAACAGGAAGTCGGACTAACCGAGCTACTGCAGCCGGATTTTGGAAGGCTACTGGCAGAGACAAAGCTGTGTTATCCAAGAACTTGATAATTGGGATGAGGAAGACTCTTGTCTACTACAAAGGCCGTGCTCCCAACGGCCGTAAATCTGATTGGATTATGCATGAATACCGTCTTCAAACTACTGAACTTGCACCTCCGCAGGCAAGTTTCCAACTTTTAACTTGTTAGTTGTTAGGTCGATGTCAAATTGTTCATTACCAAGTTACTATCAGGCCAAGTCTCGTGTGGTCTGTATCGAGTTCTCGAATCTCGAGATCCTGTTAAGTTCTACGAGCTCTTAAAACAAGCCACGCGTTCTTTTCGCAGGACGAGTGAGTTTTGAGCTGTCTGGAGAGTTTTTAACTTGAAAACTTAAAAGCTCACCCGATGCTCTGACTCGAAATTACCATAAGATTATCTTTACTTCCATTGTTTTTCCTAAATGTCGATGAAGACTAACAAGTAGACAAATGTTTCAGGAAGAAGGCTGGGTGGTATGCAGAGCATTCAAGAAACCAAGTCCAAGTCATAAGCAAGGATTTGATGCTTGGAAACATCATTATAATAGCCACTACTTGAGAAACAAAATTGTTGGCTCTCCATCACTACAAGACTTAGCAAGTGCATCAGATATGACTGATTCTATAACTCAAGGGACTGCAACCAACTTCCATCCTCAACATCTTGGGCAACCTTTCGGTAATTTTGAGCAGGAATATTCGTCTAACAGCGTTAATCTGATCGACAATCAACTCATTGATCTACCCAGGCTCGACAGTCCATCTCTATCGACAAGTTTTGGTCCGAATGAAGCATTTGATCAGCAGTGTGGTGTAAGGAATACTGAGGCGCAAGATCGTGAAAGAACCTTTAGCAGAAAGTGGGATATTTTGGATAACTTGTTGAGTTCAGATATAATCCCTGAAACGACGTCGTTTTCAAACCAACCAAGTTTGCAGTTGGTGCCTCATGATTATGAGTTCGAGGCTCAGAATCAAATCAACAGCTTCCTTGGATATTATCCCAATTTATAACACATCTGATCATATTATTTGAAGCTTCTCAACACGAAAAAGGAAAAAGGAAAATACCCACAAAAAATTCGATATATTATAAATCTGACTCTAATGACTGATCAAGACAAAAATGAAGGCTTTTGAGCTTTTTAGTCTCTTCACATAGATCCGTAAGGCTGAAATTACATTGTTCCAACTGTAAACTTTTCTTGTTTTACTTGTTTTATTCTAATGTAAAGTAGTAGGGTTTGTGGACTTGATCCCCTAACAATTTATCTGTATCATGGAGACGGTATGAGCTACTTATCAACCATCGTCTTTTCAGGTTATATGGAAATTGAAAATGTCAGTTATTTGTTGAATGGGCGGTATGCAGTTAACGTGTCTCGACTCAGATGAAAGTACAGTGTTAACAAAAAAGATATGCATTAAAGCTCTGTAATTAAAAGATGTACAAAATCTGGTGGCTTTTGTTCTATCCAACCTCAATAAGAAGATTACAACATATAACAGCCTAATTATGATGATACTCGTAATAAACAACCCAGCTGATAATAGGTCATTGACCTGAAGTTTAGCTCGAAACTGTCTATGGTTCTAAAGTTGCAGCAGGAAAATCTTCAAAGCCAGTAATCCCTATTATCTTAATCCTTGTGATTGGCTGTCGAAAGAGGATGAAATTTGGAATATGAACGAAAAGAGTTTTGTAATAAATTGGTATTTCAGTCATCTTAGGGTGAAGTTTAATACCTGACGATGACCGATTTTTCTTTTGTAGTTCTTCTTTGCCTTGTACTTGAAGACAATCACCTTATCATCTAGCAACTGAAAGGATAATAACATTAGGCAAGACTAGACCTGTCAAAATTACTATATTTTCAACCCAAAACCCAAAAATTGACTCTGAGATAACCCAGGAAATCTAGGTCCAAATGGGTTAGGGTTAAGGTTAGGGTCAACCAGATGATTCAGTAATAAGGCATGAGACCGATTACATAACATCTATGGTCACCTGCGGATATAGTGATACACTGATACACACAATGGCTAAACTTGAAAGCCTTAACTTTACTTATAAACAAAAATGATCAGCAATATTTGAATCTAACATGAGCTTAATCTCATATACACTATACACCCAACCGATATTATTCCAACCGATATATACAAATGACAAACCAATAATCAACCTACACTCTAAGCTACCCGCCCAACATGTTTGACAATTCTAGACCAGATTTAATTACACGACACCTCTACTCTACTGTTAACACTTCCGGATATACACAAAGGCCAAATTTGAATACTGCCCTTGTTTTGACCATAACCTGGGCATGAACTCATATACACCTGACCCATTATACCCCTTTCCAATATACACAGACCCTACCTAAACTGAGGGCCTAATTACTAGGAGAGTGAGGAAGGTGAAAAGCTACCTGTTCTTCTACAACGGCATGGACAACAGCATTTGTGACAATAGGCTTGCCTATGTAGGTTTTGTCTTTGGTTCCCACTAATAACACTTTGTTCAGAACAACCTGCACGTCAACAAATGATCAAAGATTTGAATGATAAAAGAGAAAATAGGAAGTGTGTCTAAGAAGCTTTTTAACCCATGGATAGAAAGAAGTTACTGATTGCGAACATAATTATTGCCAAATATGCAGTCACAACTAACAGGGATGAATGAAAGCATATACAGTCAACTATAGCACCACAAGCAACTCAGGAAACAATTAGTGATAGCTTGATGCTACAAGATGACATGGCAGCGTGCAACCGTGTTCTTACATAGTTATGCTACTCCAACTCTTTACATTACCTCGCCTTTCCTTGTCCGACACTCGACGCTCCGAAATATCGATCACACTTCGATGCTTTACTTTAAGACAAACCCCAAAGCTTTTACAAAATAGTTGAGTATGATACAAGAGCACCCCCCTCTGTGACTCTGTTCATCTGTTGGATACTTTGAGACTAGACTGGGTAACAGTTCGAAGAATGCACAACAAGATGCAACTCTACAGTCAAGCCCGTCAGGCCCTTGGTGTGCATAGAAAAACCATACAACCTACTTTTATCGCTTTTCAAGCTATTACTTCTGGGCATCTAAGAACGTTTGGCTTTCAGCTTGTGGCCAACAGAACAAAAGAACCACATAAACCAATATTGCTTTATAATCAAAGCCATTATGTTGGATACTATGCAAATCTCAAATGCCAGCTTTCTCTTTTGTTGACAGCACTGCAAAAGCCCATATCCCCAACCAACATGTGAGAGGATAGATACGTCAATTTAGACAGTGAAAATGTCAAATACGTGTAATGTGAAAATCTTGATGACAAGATCCAGAGAAGTACTGGGTAGTTTGCAGAAGCAGCTAGCCATACAGTGTAGGAACAAATGAAGACTTTGTTATCTTCTACTTATCCTAGTAGCATATTTATCTCGACATCCCTGGAAACAGCATTCATATGATAGACGAGCAGATGTGCTAGCTGTGGTACAATATTACACTCAAACAACATTGTAAATGATCAAATATTTACTCTCATTTGCTCTCCTAGAACCATTTCTAAAGTTTTCTTCGTTTGATTCCATCAAACAGCATCCTACATCATTACTATTTTTATAAGCTGATGCCTACTCTCAAAGTACTTCCTCTGTCCGTATATAAACCTCTCAGTTTCATATTTGCATGAGAACTGAGGTGCGCACTCAAAATCGAGAAACATTCTTTTTATTTGATTAGGACAACCTAAATGGCGCTCCAAGAGTCTCAAATCAAGAACAAGAACAAAAGCACAAACTTTCGGAGACAGGCAATTGTATTCTCATGTCCGCTTACCTTATCATTGGGATTGGCACCTTTGAGTCTCTGAGTGTTAATCCAGCGTCCAGGGAAGACGATGTATTGCCTCGAACCAATCTATTGAATAACATAACACAGCAAATAAAACTCATTAAACATCAACATACGCAGCAGAAGGGAAACAATCCATAACTTCACATTAAATTGAGAATTCAGAAGGCATAATAATCCTAACATTACTCGTAATTCGGGTTATATCAGTCTAGCAACAACCTTAAAAGTTCAGAAAAATTCAAATTTCTCAAAAGAAAAAAAAAATCACCACATTCATAATAACCCATCAAATATGCATAAATCTACATAAAAATCAAATATTTAACTAACTAAAAACTTGGTAACTTAGCTAAAACTGAAATTAACATCATTTAACAAGAAAAGGGCCTGAAATTATCATCTGGGCATCAGTAAAACCAATCAAAAACCCAAATTTAAAAGAGAAAAATAAGGAAAAGGGATAAAATCACACCATAACGACAGCAAAAACTTCTTCAACACGAGGACGAGGAGCCCTTTCCTTAGGGGGTTCAGCAGCTTCAGCCTCAGCAACGGAGCGCTTAATTTTCTCAATAACATCAGCTGGATTTTCTCTCACAAATGCCTCAGTTCCTGCAGCTTTAGCTACTATTTTGGGCGTAAATTGGGTGTTTTTTAGGGTTTTAATTGGGGAGAAATGGAGGGTTGTAGTAGAGACGGAAGAGGTGAAATTGAGTTTGGAGAGGGAAATTGGAAATGGGTTTTGATTTTGAGGGAGTTTTGATGAAGGTGGTGTTGTGTAGAAGGATGAATGTGTGAAGGATAAAGTTGCGGACGCCATTGTTGCACTCCTGTGAGAGGTTTGCTTAAGGATAAACTGGTGTTGTGTTTAGAGTGTGGGATGGAGTTATCCTATCTAATATCTATCCTCTTTTGGTCAATTACCAAAACACTCTTTCTAACTTGTAAAGTTTCATTTCTTTTTTTTCCTTTTTTTCTGGACCGGTGGGAGAGAGGTGAAGACTTGATTCTTGACTACTCTTACTTTTTTGTGCGTTCTCGTCTATTAAAACCGGTTCATTCCGCTCGTTAAATAAGCGGATATGAACATGTCATTTTAAGAAAGTTTCAAAGGCCTGTTCATTAGCCCGTCCCAAACCCCTTAACCCATTTATCGGTGGGCCAAAAATTAAGCGTGAACCCGGGCCATGTCCGGCTCATACTCATTTGATCACCTCCACTCTCGGTTAGACCTGACAAAAGTGATCTGACCCGCATCTGAATTAAGGACTCGAATCTGACCCGAAATCCGAATTGACCCGAACTTATTCAACCCGACCCGAATGTTTATTATTTGAAACTGATTGTTATCCCAAATAACTTCAAAACAAACCCACCCAAAAATGACTTGACCCGGACAAAATTCTTGCAAACCCGAATAACCCGACCCATTTGAACCGTTTGTCAAGTCTACTCTCAGTAACTCTCTCTTAGGACGGCACCATATGTTTTAAGATGAAAGCGACTTAAATATGTTTCCACATGTATATAGCCCTTTTATTCTTCAAAGCGTCTCCATTGTGACGGGTCGGTCCTTGTGACGGATAATGCCACTCACAAAACGAATAGGGGGACAAGGTGGGGGCACCCCCCACTTGCTTTCCTCTCTCCTC
>VHZZ01009900.1:34441-44976 GCA_009801015.1 Silene noctiflora | reverse complement strand
ATCATTAATTTTATTCGAGTTTTTTAATAAGCAATTTTCATGAATCACACATAAATGAGTAATTTGTCATATTGATTATTGTGTATGAAAGACTCATTCTTCAGATACGTAGAAAAAAGGCTAACGGAACGTGGTGGGCCATTTTAAAAAAATAAAATAAAATTAAGCACTTTCAACCACAGCCTGATACATCAACATTGTGGTTGTTGCTTTAATATAATACTAGTTTTAAACCCGTGCAAAAAATGCACGGGCTCGCTAATACAAATTTAAAAGAAAGACAAATGTAAATCGATTTTGCTTATGTTGAAATATTTTTTTTTTCTTTTTATTAATCCTAAAAATATTATGTTGAACTTTTTTCATATTGGTAAAATTTATACTATCGGATAATCGTATATTTAAAACTTTTTAAAATTAAAAATCAGTAAATCTAATAATTTCATTACTTGGTAATTTTTAAATTACGTTTATAATTATGTAATTATTATTGTTATGTTATATATCTAATTGAATTTATTTTAAAAGGATTTAATATTTTTCAATTCGTGTACACTCATAATTTTCCGATTATTTAGAGCTAATATGTTAAATTTTTTAAAATATTTCATAAAAAAATTAAAAACTTTATTACTACTGTTTTCTTATAGAATTCTTCTTTTTAAGTTTTCTTTCATATTTAAATCTTGAAATAAAATGTCTTTCATAAGTGGTGGGAGTAGTGGGGTAGTGGCTTTTTGTTTTTAATCCTAAAATCAATGGACCAATCACATGCATTTAAAAGACTCATCTTTTATATATAGAAGATATAGGAATATAGGATAGGATATAGGATTGCATTAGTATAGCGAAAAAACCCACGTTTTTTAGTTAAAGAGGTTTGAACGAAATTGATATGCAGTACACTATACGACATGTTTAAATTTATGTTATAAGAGCATCTCACGTACAATCGATTTTATATCTTTTTTCATCTAATAAATTAATTTTAAAATACTATTTTATTCAGAGTATCGTGCACTAGATATTCATCCTTATACCTTCTTGGCTTCTTATAACAAAAAGTTGATTATAGACGATATCCCAAATAGTTGACATTTTCATGATATGTGTGTACAACTAGTCAAAACACTAAAACCTACTTCTAGTACTTGTTATGTTGACGAACATTTGAACTCCACACATCTTTATTAAACTTATGTTATAAGTATCGTATGAGCAATCGATTTAATTTTTACATTTCATCAATTACGATTAATTTTAAACTATTGTTTACATAAAACTATAAAGCTTTGCGCATTACACATTCATCATCATATCTTTCACATATAAAAACCTGCTATCGATTGTGGTGATTCAATTCGGCTGCAATTTATTTTACACACCGCTCGATATTAACTTATCTTCGACTTTGTCATTTTATTAAACAAAACAACTAAACCACGAGAAGTATCCCTTCTAGACCTTCGTCGTTTGGTTAGTTATACACTACTACAAATACTTCAAGCAATTCACATAACATCATCTTTCAAATAATCAAATCCCTTACCTACTAAAATAATAGGCGATCTCTATCATTTTCCCCGCCAAAAAATCATATTCTCAAAAAAGAAAACTAATGATAATTATGTTTATTCACTAAATAAGAAAACTAACAATTACAATTTAATTCATCTACTATATTTTCATTAAAAATATTTTTTTCATCAAACTATATTATTTTCACTAAACTCTAAACTATAATATAATGCATAATAAAAATATTATGCATAAAAAGAAAAATATTTTTTTCATCTACTATATTTTATAAAAATATTAAATTTTAAGTACCTTACATATAATGCACGAGGTCTAAACTAATTATAAATAAAGGATCTACATATATAATCGACCTATTTTAATCCGATTCAAGGTAAAAATAAAATAAAAAATGTGACAAAGCACTCAACCTATTTTAATCCGACCCAAGGTTGAAAAAATAAAAAGTGCTCCGGAGTCTTATGATTCCATTCATCGTGCCAAACTAACAATAGATGCTATCGAAAATGTCTTAGCCTACCGATTAAAAAGAGGTCCCGCCTTCGAATCCTCCCAGAAATTTATCCCGTAGCCCTAGAATTATATGCAACCCAGAAACTGGAACTCAATTCTATACACATCTTCTTCAACTTTTCCCCCAATTTTGATGATTCAATTCAGCTACAATCTAATCACGGAGTACATGATCATTATCCTGATGATGGAGCTAGAACAAAAGCTGAATTTCTTCAAATTAGCTACCTTCTTTAATGGGTAATTACTGATTTCCTCTAAATAATTCCATTTATATGTTATTTTGTAATTATCTCATTTATATAATGCTTTACTTGATTTAATATGATATGATTTTGTCTTCATACTGTTAATTTATGTGTGTGTTTGTGTAATGCATTGTGGTATAATGTTGATCTTAGTAAAACTTGCATACAATTGTGTTACTATTAATGATGGTCATCTCATGTTCATTTCTTAAGATATTCTGAATCGGATTTTCGATGTAATTTGTCGAATTCCGACTGAGATATTGGCTGTTTAAGGGTGACTTTACTGACTTAGTGTAGTGTGATTTATGCTGGGGCATGACAATACTGTTGTGTTAGCAACACAAAGAGGCTGTTTCCGAATGAACCAAGATGAAAATTGTGTCGAGAACTACAATATGTTGATGAACACCTTAAAAAAATTGTTTTTAGTAAACCACATTTGCTATTGATCCAAATGATTGTTTAGAAACCGTTTTTAGCAAGTTGCATAAGTTATGATGATATGGGGTATATGTGTGTTTAACTTAAGAGGGTTTCTAATATGGTACTGATCAAATTTCTCAGTGCTTGCCAAGTGGAACAGTTCATGTGGATATGAGTAGTATATTAGGCGTGCTCGATAACATGTAATGGTTGATTGACTCTACTCAATACTGTCTTTAAATACGAATAAGGCGCAGATCCTAGCAAGAAACTAGTGTGTTATGTAAGTCAGCTCAAAATTTAATGTTATCGAGTTTTAAAAGGAATTTAATTAATCTTTAAAAGAAACCAATACATTATACTTTCTATTGTTGATCTTGTAGAATAATTTGTAATGTTGAGCGAGCTGTTTCTTTTCAAATATTTGGGTGGTTCAATGCAATGCGGGTGAGGTGGTAAGCTGTAATTTGACATTTTGTTGCATTTGAATCGTGATGATAGATTGTTTGTAGTAAGTAGTCGGTTGTGGGAATTGTCTCGACCGCAAGTTTTATGCCTGCTGAACAATAAATTCAGTTTTTTTCAATTTCGGGTGACAAGAATACAGTTCGTGACTAAAGCCGTAAATTTCAGGTACCTTGAATTAGGGATTACAAAGTTAAGGTACTGGCATACCACTACCTCAAAATTTTGCTTGACGCAATAACACAACTCCATTATCCCAATGCTTCAAACACTTTAGCCTATGGCGGTAAGTGAGCAAGATCTACATAGCCTTACACTTCCCCAACTGATTATACCTGCAAAGAGAGTGACAGAAGTCAAAAACTACGAAAGAGAATGAATATGTTTCTAGATGGAAGGAGATTCATGTATATGTTCCTACTCTTATCAATCTACCATGATGGATACTTTGTATTGAAAAGGTACACACTGCTGCACATTAATTATTTTCACTGCACGTTGTAATGAAAAAAACATAATAGGATCTTTGATATGGATTGTGAAAAAGGAAGACCGAGGTCTATCTGTAATCAGATGTCAAGAGGAACTTTTTTTAGGAAAGGGTTTTATCTGAACCTCTGTTATGGATATGTTGCTGTCTTCCTACTGTCATTTAATTGGGTGTTTCATGTGTATTGTATTATGGTATTAAGTAGATAAGAGAATTTTTGAATCAACACAGCATACCAGACTCGGGGGAGTTTGAATGGCAGGCTGATATAGTAACTTATAGGTAAGGATATTTAATCCATACAAAATCTCATTGAAACTGCCTTAAACTTTAGCCGACCTTTTGCTACTATGTAGTAATTCATTCAATGATTTAGCTTCAATGATTATGTTGCAAGTTTAAGATGGTCTTAAACAATATTAACTAGCTTTTTAGATTTAGGTTGTGCAAGAATTAGTATTAGTTAGGTGTTACATGACCCTAACATCTATAGGTTACACTCTACCGGGAATGCTTTAGTATAAATAGACGATTCAGATCCAGAACTATACATTTAATCGTGAAATACTAGTTTTCACTTTTTCCATGTGCTTTTAGATTTCTATGCTCCGTGTGAGGAGAGAGCCTATTTCGTCTGTCTTATTGCAGATTTTTTAGAGAAGCAAGCAGGGACCGTAGAAAAATTCATTAATTGTGGTCGCTTAGCTCACATAAAAATTAAGTTTCTATGTCTCTTCCATGAATTTAAGTCCTTATACATATACTAGGAATTTGTTTGGTAGGAACTATCAAGTAGCAACAGTAGCTAGTGAATTCTCCCAGAAAATTCTACTTACCAGCAGAAGCTACCTGGCTAGGAGCCTAGGAACAACATTAATATGTTGCACTCATTGTACACCTAAAACTACCGATGGATGTAAAGTGCAACAATTACTTAGCCTTGAAACATAGGAAGGGGTAATTTTATTGTTGTTGTTGCAAGTTTGGGGGTGCATTTGCTGTATTGTAGAATGGTAAATCACACATGTTCACACATGTTGTGAGAAATCTTGTACTCTTCCATTTTTTCAATTAATGACCAATTGGGCAGCTATTCTACAGTTTCCCACTTCTCAGCAACTTGGTGTTAATTAGAAAATACCCTCAGGCTTCTTCCATTTTTTCAGTTAATGACCAATCGGGCAACTACACTCTCACTTTCTACTTCTTCCATTTTGTTGTTAATTTGTGCCAAGCAACTAAACTCATAATTCCAATCTTACCATGTCAAAGAAATTTGGTGTTAATTTTCTTTAGAACTTAGCATGAAGCTGAGCTAAAGGATTGTCATTGCAAATAGGATTGATGAGCCAAAATTGTCGTGTACGACATGCTACCCTCGACTTGAAATGCCTGCTGTCCGATGGCAGACAAATATTACCTTTAATGCTTAATAACCAGCTGATCTTACAACGTGCCGTGCTTGATTTTTTTAGAGCTAAAATTGGATTTGTTCTCCTGGTTTAATATCGCGATTCGGATACAGTGGTTTGTAATTGTCAATAAACTTATCCTGTAAATCTGCAGGTTTATCAAATACGGTTTTGTTATGTGGTTGGATCCGTAATAGGCTTTAATTCCCATAGTAATTTTTTTTTTTCCGTATTGGGACATCCTAGAAAAAAAGATCACATCTTGGAAAAATGTCAGGTCATTTACTGGCAAACTTTATTTGCTCAAATTAGTGTGTCGCAGTTGAACACTATGTTAATTTGATTTTTTCGGTTTTGAAGCCATACCCGCGTTTGACACGACCCTTAAGGTTATGGGTATGTAATCCTTACACGACACTTACCAGTCCAGCCGTTCTTTGCAAAGGCAATATTACGTATTTACGTGATGAAAATAGAGGAAGAGATGGGTATATGAGCGCACTATATGATTTTTGACAATTTTAAACTGTATGCCTCTAACGTCTCTTCGTTTCACTATAAAAACTTGATTTTTCATATTTTAAATAAATTTTATGTTTAGAAGACGTGTTCTCGACTTCCATTTCTCGTATCCTTGTTTGAGGATATGATCCTCGTGTCTCAAAGTTCTAGTCTTGAAGAGTCCGACACTTGGATATGTACCCGTGTGTGACACCCACACCCTAGTTCACACCCTAGTTTAAGTAACATATACTTAAAACATACAAAAAAGAAAACAAATTGCGAAATCACAAGTTGGCTAGGCAGGGTAATTACACCCCTTCCTGATTTATTACCTGGTTTTAATTGTTTGTTTTAGTTTTTGGGTTTTTCTTGGAAGTTCAGTCACCAGATGCCCTTTCGTGGCTATAAAAGCTATCCAACAGAAGGTAAAAGCTGTGTCAACAATATTTGTTTTCAATCGGCTTTGAAGATCAATGGCGTTTCCAATGCAGGGTGGTAAAAGGAAAAGAATATTAGGTGGATCCAGTGACGAGGATGAAGGGTATGATTCTGACATCCCGAGGAAACATTACCATAGACACACATTGAATCAGACGCAGCATCTGGAAAGGTAAGGCGATTATTTTGCAAGATTTGTTAATTTATATCCTTATTGTCTCTTGTTTGTGTTGTCTTATGGTTCGGAATTTGTTTGTCTGGAACCTTTAAACCCCTATTTATGGTATTAATATTGGTCTTGATACTGAATCACGTCCAAGTTATCAACTTTTGAAGGTTCCGACAACCTGATTTTGAGGCGGTATTGGCCACAAAGCCACATTTATAGCCAACGAACGAGATCCCCGAGACAACCATTTTCAAGATCAAGTCCCAAACCAAGATTTACTCCTATGTCTCTATTTCAATTGTCCTTTTTAATTTCTTTTAATTTTTTTTTGCCATTTTCCTTAATCTGACGGCTGTTCGTCTAAGCTATCTAGTTCTTTTTCCCCTTGTCCTCTTTCTGGGATTCAATTTGATATTTGTGTTTTGTTTGACTGTGAAGGACAATTCATCTTTTCTTACCCTATAGTCGACCTTCCGAACTCCAATGTCTTTGGGTATGGTTGTTGGCACATAGCAATATTTAGTGCAATACTTGAAAATACTTTAAATTACATTTAGCGACTGTTCTTGAAAAAATGGTTTTACATGTAGCATTCTTCTGTGTTTATGATTCGTGTCACTTTTAGTTTGCGAAAATTCTTTTGGTGGGGAACTATACATCAACAGTAAAGTGCTCCTACGCTTCTGATTCTATAGTGTTTTATATTCTCTTAGGCCAAGGTCTCATAAACTGTGATTAACTGCTTATTTTCAGTTTAATGATTCGTCAAAAATGACTTTTTGCAATTTGGGGTTAGAATGTGAACATTTGACCACCCCCCCCACCCCCACCCCCACCCCCAACACACACACACACGCACACACACACTCAGGCTTTCATTTAGGTAAGAATTGGAGAGGCATCAAGCCAATAGGATGGTACTATGTGCTGTAATATAGAAGAGGTTATAATTCTGATAATCTGTTAATCATGTTACCTGATTCGCTATGAATACGATCGTACCAATTCGCAATTCGCTCTTAGAGAATGTGCGTTATATGTATTTTCAGTAAGCAACATAATAGAATTCGCTTTTAACAATTCGCGATTCGTAGGGTACCAAGCGAATTCGGTAACCATGCTGTTAATACTATTGAGCAAGCCTTTGACTTTATAGAAAAGCTGAAATCTTTTTTTTTGGCTCACAATAGGTTCTTTAATGAATGTGCACATCCAAATGAAAATCAGCGGCGCCAACTAGGGATTGAATTGGGCTTGGAGCCTAGGCAAATTAAGTATTGGTTCCAGAACAAGCGAACCCAAACTAAGGTTATCATTGCTCAATTTTTTTTTTGTTTATTTGAAGAAAACCTTCATCTCTGGTAGGTTTAATCTGAAGATGCCTAATTGTATGAACGTTCCCTTCTTTCTTCAGGCGCATAATGAGCGTGCAGACACTGAAAATCTACGTACTGAAAATGATCGCCTTAGAAGTGAGAACGCTACTATGGCGGAAGCGTTGAAAAATGCGTTGTGTAGATCTTGTGGAGGCACACTACTTGAGGAGAAGATCGAGATTTGTGAGAAGCTGCAGCAAGAAAATAGTGAGCTGAAGCATGAGGTAGTGTTTCCTTACTCATGCAATCAAGTCATTTATCTAATGATTGCAGGTTTTAGCTGTGATAGATACTTTTTATTGTTTTCAGTGCAGTGTATAGGACCTGAATAATTTGACCTATTTTTGTATGCTCTTAGCTAATACCTTTAAGTGCTTGCAGATGTTACTCCCCACCCTTTTTTTCCTTATTGAAAATTCTACTATCTACGTCAATCCTTGGCGGGTCTCCATTTTAAGAGGTGCACTATGACTAATTGAATGTATTACTACGTAATATTGATCACATTCTGAAAGCAAAGGTCTCATATTTATGAGGCTGGAATGATAATCATGCATTTTCCTAATATACTGGTCACCCAAGTGTGGTTTCTGCCAAAATCGTTGACAAATCTTACATGGCAATTTTGATACTGGTATCTTGATGTGGTATTTAAGTGTCTGTTTTAGCTTTAATTTTTTGAATCAGGATTTCTGGGATCTTGCCCATTGAACCATAGATGCAACCGATACTAACTCAAAAGGCGTTTAAACCTTTATAAATTGGTTGCCAAGCAGTGTCATGACCTAGTTTTAAATTTTAATACTAGTGTCTTGCTGCATGTTGATAATTTTAGTATGTTTGTTATGAAGGGCATAGTTACTTTTGATGTGAATTGTTGGAATATAAAACCCACATGTGAGTGTCCCACATTGTTGGAGAAAGAGAGATTGTACCACTTTATAACCAAGGGGGCTACTACTCCTATTGCCAGTTGGTTTTAGGATGGAACCTCCCTTGAGTTGTAAAGTGGTCCGTCTCTCCTCCGTTTGGGTGTGGCTCGACCCGTTTGCATGTCCTAACATGGATGTTTATGAATTTTTTTCTCAAACTTGATCAGTGTTTATGAAAAGAACTTCTCGTACGCAATTGTTTGCATATGGAATACAAAGGGGAAAGCCAAACTGAGTGTCAATTTGTCAGGATAGTGCATTCAAAATTATTCGACCTTAATATTAAAGGTGACTAATGTGAGGAAGCTAATACAGTAGGGATTATATAACTGGAAAAATGACCAGCCTACCACCGAGCCTTATACGGTTAGAGAAGAGGCAATACCATATGTTTAGGTTAAGGGCTTGCTTGCTTGATTGGAAGGAACGTTTGGTAGGGTATTGGAGGTCAACATAAGTATTTATTGGAGTAAACTCGTAAAGCGGCAGCAAGTGATGATGATGGAAGGTGGAAAATTGTGGAGGGGGAACTATTACCCACATATGAGGGAATGCGTTACCTGCCTCCTCCCTAGTGTAATGCATTTACCCCTCTCCGACCTAGGGTAATGCGTTACTGCATTTAACCTTCCACCTTCCACCACCACTTGACCTCCATTACCCTATTAATAGTCACCCTCAGTCCAAGTGAGCCCTAAGTTGCGGAACAAGGAGTCATATAGTTTATATAGGAATCACTTCTGAGATTGCAATTTGAAAATTATCCAACTCGTGGTACGAGAAAGTTGTGTGTAGATTTTTTTTTTTTTTTTTTTTTTTTTTAAATGTCTAAATTTGAGTCATCCACAGATTGATAAGCTGTCTTCTATTGTGGCAACATACGAGGGAAAATTTCTTTCAAGACGTACTTTGGACGTACAAGACGCTGCTACTTCTGACCTAGCAAGTGAAAGCCCTACAATTAAATTTGATTCTCTGAATGGAAACATCAATCCTGGGAACATTAGCTTGGATGATCAGATGAAACCAGATCCAGAGTTGGAGAAGCTGTTGATGACTGATATTGCTGCCAGTGCCATGGATGAGCTGGTTGAGCTTTTGACAATTGATCAACCTTTTTGGATAAAATCTCCAAACGAAGGGCAATATGTCCTTGATCATGACTCCTACTACAAGATGGTTGCCAGATCAAAAGGATTTAGAAATCCGAATCCCAGGATTGAATCCTCAAAGGACTCTGGCATAGTTGCCATGGATGCGAGATTGCTTGTGGATCTCTGCCTAGATCCAGTTAGCCTGAATTATCCTTTTTCTTTGATAGTCAAATTAAGTTTCTGGCTTGTTGGTATGTGTTTTAATCACTTTCATATTTTGCAGGACAAGTGGGTTGACATTTTCCCTACGTTTTTCTCAAAAGCAGAAACTATTTCTGTGCTTAGAGGCGGATTGTTAGAAAACCGTGATGATTCGTTGCAGCTGGTAATTAACTATTCTTTTTCATTCATTACTCCAGTGCCTAAAAAGAGGCTTCTGCTAAAAGCGAGGCAAAGGGGGTTGGGCATACGTTACCTTTCCCCCACGATTCCTAAGAGTTTTTTTATCAGTGATACACAACACAAACGGATTTCAAAGAGCTAATCGCAAAAGCTTGTGATAATTGCAAAATTTGTGTATTGCAGTTCCATGAGCAGGTGCATATGCTGTCACCAGCAATGCAGCAACGGGATTTCTATTTGCTTCGTTATTGTCGGCAGATTGAGACTGGCGTATGGGTGATTGCAGATGTGTCCTATAATTGTTTCAGAGGTGCTTCTCATGTTTCTCAGACCTTCTATTGGAAACACCCTTCTGGCTGTATGATCGAAGAGATGCCGAATGGACTCTCCAGGGTAAGTATTTTCATCTCTGCTTTTGAGATCCATATAATTTTATACCAAATAAATACGGACTCTTAGGGCTTGTTTGGGTGGATGGATTTAGGGGGAGGGGATAGGGAGAGGGAGGGATATAAGTAATCTTTTTA
>VHZZ01009894.1:11348-38567 GCA_009801015.1 Silene noctiflora | reverse complement strand
GGATGGTTGTGAGACTTTGTTGCCGGCAAGTTATGCCGGAATTTCATGTTCGTATGCTTGTGTCCTTGCGTTTTAATGAGGTATGTTCTGACCTCTAGGTGCTCGATCGAGTCCCCTTAACTCGATCGAGCAGCCGAGGTCAGTGTTCTGAGCAGCTTTCTGGTGTATAGCTACTCGATCGAGTAGCAAGTGTACTCGACCGAGTAGCCGCCACTCGATCGAGTGGCCCATTCACTCGATCGAGTGTGCGCGGGTAAGTGATACTTTTGTGTTATACGAAGGTTAATTGTTTTCTTTTCCTTGTATTCATGATTGTGCATTGCGTTGTGGGGTTCGGTAGGACACTAGGTGAACATGATGCAGGAGAGGGTGGGATAATGTCGCAATTCACGTGATTTTATACATCGTACTTATATAATGTATTGCTTGTTATAATGTGCCGTCATAAGGAAGCTTGTTGGTTGTAATGTCGTCTCTAGCTATGTCAAGACCGTACGATGGGTGACATCGGCATGAAATAGTTATGTTCTTGTGCGCGTATGTCGATAATGTATTCTCTATTCGTTTTGTGTTCACTAGCATGGCTTATATGGATGTGCATAGGTGTATGGGCCTTTCCCTAGCATGTTAATAATTGTCATGTAATGTCCTCTTTATGTGGAGTGATTCTTATCTTATATGTATCGTAACTGGTCTAGAAGGTGAACTTCGGGGACGAAGTTCTTTTTAAGAGGGGAAGAGTAATGTCTCGTGAAGAAACATCGACGCTATAACAAGATGTTATGCAGTGTTACACTATGTAGGGACCGTGTCTTGCTAAGTTACGTTATAGTAATAATCGTGTGGTTGCTTGGGTCTATGAGGGATGTGGTTGAGTCAGTCGGGTGATAATCGTGATAGTTTTAGTTACAAGTTAAGTAGTGGAATATGGAATTCTATCGCATCGTATAATCATGTCATCATTTTGGAATGTTAGCAACTTGTAGAAAAGTATGTGAAGTATGTGAATGGCTATTTCTGTTGTTGCAACATTTGCTATTAGTTGGGTTTCATCGAATACGGGTAAATTGTTTGTATGATGGGTGTAGTGTGAATTGCTAACTTTCATTTTGTGGTGGATGTGGAATTATTGGCGAATGTGCGGAATTTTGTAACTTTTAAGTCATGTGGGTGTTAAATTGTGTAGCGGTGAATGATAAGTTATCGCAGTTGAGAATTGTAATGATTCATTAGATGTGTGTAGTTGGTAGACAGTGATAAAGATAGTTGTGTTCGGTGGATGGTGTGCATGATGTGTAAAATCGTTCGACGGCTATGGTTGGTTGAGGTGTTTTCGTTAGTGCGTTTTCGTGAAGTAGTTACGTTGGATGACTCTTCAGGAAATAGTATATTTAGTTGATATCGAAGTGATGATGATGACGAGTGGTGGGAAGCGTGTGTAGGTATAGTGTGGTCAGGTTGTGTCGGGATGAGTGGTTGTCGGAATGAGTTGTTCGCAGAGGCTTAGTTCTTGTTCACCCGTGAGTTTTGGGGAAGTGAGCTGAACTTCGAGGACGAAATTCTTTTTAAGGGGGGAAGACTGTAATACCCGCCCCATTAGGACCTTTGACTAGCGTTGACTGACCCTAGTGCTTGCCGAGTCTTGGTTAGTCCTTCGTTGATAGTGTTATAAATAATAACTCGATCTAGCAGAGGTCACTCGATCGAGTATCCTCGTTACTTGATCGAGTAGGGTGCACTCGATCGAGTAAGTTGGTACTTGATCGAGTAAGTCGTGTCCAGCGATAAAATATATATCGCGATATCATAAAACCCGAATCATTTCATTTCTGTTTTCTTAAACCTAGATGGCGTCGCCTCGCTAGTTCTCCTTCGGTTCTCGCCCTTTTGAGAATACGGGGAGATGCGTCACCTTGGGAGACGGGAACATGAGTCGGGGAGCGGTCTTATCGCCGGAAGGTTGGCATAGGTATGTTATATAGTTGTTGTCATCTTTATCGCTGGTCGTTTAGTGATATGCGTAGTAATAGTGTTAGATGTCGTAATGTTGTCATAGGATGTCGATGATGGCTTGTTGCTGTGAGGCTGCGTGCGGAGTCGCTGCGGTTTGCTAGAGGTAGGGTTTCCCCTACTCATTATTGTACTTTGGGTTGTCTTGTGTTGCTATTCGTGTGGACGGAATGATCGTTTACTGTCTTATTGATTGGTATTGTTGTTTATATGATTGTATATGATGGTTGTTGGTTGTCTGTGGAGATGTGGTGGATGCGGTGATCGGTGTGTTGCGAGGTGCGTCCTCGGCTGAGTGGAGTCACTTGCGGGAGTGGCTTCACGCCCTTGATTCGCCHTCCGTGGAACCCGCCACGGGAGGGGATGTGCACATTAAGGAACATGGTTTGCACTCGTTGTGATGAGCGGGGCTTAGGTGGGTGTGGCTGCGGTCCCCCACTGGCAGGGCTACACACCTTGGTGTGTAGTCAGTGATGTGATGTGTGTGATGTGGTGTGGGATGGAGATGTAGTTGCGTGGTGCTTTGTACGATTACTATTACTATTGTTGTATGTTTGTATGGTACTGACCTCGTGTGGTGTTTTCCTGTTGTTTCTTTGTGTTGTGTCTGTCGTGATCCGTATGGTGAGCAGTCAGTCTGGACAGGTTGTCTTTGGAGTCTTGTTGGGTGTTGGAGGGACGAGTTGATACGAGTCACGACGGTTTAGACAAATTGATGATAGTTCAATGAGTTGTATTTATTCTTTCGTTTTATCTTGTAATCACTTGTAAAACACTTTAAATGTTATGTTATCGACATTTGATTATTACTTGCCTCGAGTAACCGAGATGGTAGCGCTCTTATCTGTTGAGGAAGGTCTTGTTAAGGCTCCTTGGTAGATGGGGGGGTGTTACACCTAATTGTAATATGAGTTATTTATTTTCCTAGTTGTGATAGAATTATAGTTTCCTAAAAACAGTTAAGGTATACTTTCCTAATTTAAGTTAAGGTAGGAATAAGGTAATTTGTGTTATGGTAAGAGATGGAAACCGACATAGGGTTTGTTAGGTCGTTCCATATTAGTATAAATAAGGGTCATGTGTTGTTTATTTTACATACATCGAATAAATATCAAAGTTGAGTTTTAAACTTAATTGCTTGCGAGCATCCCTTTCTAATCTTGCGAGATTAGTGTCTTTTCTTCCTTGCGAGGTTGAAACCCTAGTGTTTAGTTTGATCCTTGCGAGGTGAGAGTTATACATATATCTAGTCTTATTTGAGGGGTCTTGCGAGATTTTCACAACTAATTCATATCCTTTTATTTCCGTTCAAATTTACATACAAAAACGCCAAAAATACAACATATTCCGCTGCGTTTATACTAAACTCAGACTTTCAAAGGTCGTACGAACAGTCCGACGTTCTGTTCAATCTTAGTCCGAGTTATTTTACATCATTTACAAGGATGTGCATAGAAAATTTAGTGTTCTAATATATAACTCGGTATGCCTCTTGGTTTACCATGAGTTCATGACCTTGCCTCTTTGTTTTACTTGTCAATACTTTTTTACATTTATCTTTTTATATTTTTAGGTGTTAAAAAATTATTAAAATATTTATTGTACCATGTTAATTAAGGTATACTAACAATTTTACAAAGTTAATATGTTAAATTAAATTAGTATAATAGGAATTATTGATAATGACATGGAATAAATATTTTTAGCAATTATTGATAGTGACATGTAATAAAATTAAATGTTTATAGTAATTATTGATAATGACATGGAATAAAATTAAATGTTTTTAATAGCCTTTTAACTATATAGTATAGATCTTTTTATATTTTTAGGTGTTAAAAAATTATTAAAATATTTATTGTGCCATGTTAATTAAGGTATACTAACAATTTTACAAAGTTAATATGTTAAATTAAATAAGTATAATAGTAATTATTGATAATGACATGGAATAAATATTTTTAGCAATTATTGATAGTGACATGGAATAAAATTAAATGTTTATAGTAATTATTGATAATGACATGGAATAAAATTAAATGTTTTTACTAGTCTTTTAACTATATAGTATAGATAGATAGATTATTCTTATATAATCTCCTATATACTAAAAGAATAGGTGAATTCACAAGTTTTCCTTTCAAAAAGTATCTTTTTAAATAAGGAAACTATGATAATTTAATTATTTTACTAAATAAAGAAATTAATAATCCCCTATATACTAAAAGATTAAGACACCTAACATTTTCCCGCTCAACTATTCCCGCTCACTAGAATTTTTTCTCTCAATTGCACATTAGAGTATTTTCTTTTATATTAATAGCCAAGATTTGAGGGGTCCACTCTGTTAAAAAATAAATATTTTCTGTATACTATTCTACCACTCAAATAATAAAATGATTTACACAATATTATTTATGTATTATTAATGTCATAAATATTATTGTCAAATCTTTTCTATTCTGGTTAATATTCTCAGTAATCTTTTATATTATTTGTTAAACGTCGTTTTTTTAGTATGTATGTCCCTAACAGTTGTAACAATATAATATTATTATTTTTAAATGGCTCAGAATAATAATCTACTCCTCTTAATACAAAACTTTATAAATAGTAAATTCATTAATGTAAAAATGATAAATGTCAACATTTTATTTACGACTTTCTCTAACACAATCTTTTACAAATACCGTACTGTAATACGTGATCTATACTAGTCTATATCTATATATCTATATAAAATAATAAAACAGAAACCAAAAAAAGATTTCTTTCCCGCCTAACTCCCACCCCCATGTTACACCCAAATTTTATCCATTCTCTAAGCCCACTAATCAAATTAGCCCATTAATCAAATATAGTTCCTGGTAGCTTACTAATCAAATTAGCTCACTAATCTAATGATTCTGAAATAATTTCTTTTATTCCGCTTTCTATCTTATCACATCCTTCCTCTTTCTTTGCATATATTATGATACATAAGACAATCTCACTTACATTTTAAATCACATCTAAATTTAATTTCTCAACAAATAAATACTCCCCCTTCATCCTATTATTAGTTTACCTTTGATTTTCGCACAATTATTAAGAAAAGGGGAAGGGATAACTGATAGTTGGTGTTATTGAATGACAAATGAATCATTATGGATATAGATAAAATCAAAATACTCATAAGAAAATACCTCAAATATAGAAAGGTAAACAAATGAATGAAACACCCTAAAATGAAAATGTTAAAAAAATGACCGGGAACAGAGGGAGTAGTTTTCTTCCAAGTTTCAAGTCCATTGCTCCTTTAGCGATCACTCGACACCTTTCTTTGTAGTAATAGATTGCAACGTGTCGTCCAAGTGAATAACGAGTTACTCCGACATAATATACTTCCTCCGATCCAAACCAAAGGTAAAATAGGTAAAAATGGAGTATTTAAGAAAGGGTGGAAAAAGTAAGGGTAAAGAGGGAAAAAATAGGTGGGGTATATGTAATTATGGGTTTAATTGTGAGTGGATAAGTAGGGTATGTAATGACATTTTGTGTAAATATTAAATGGGTACAAGGGCAATTTGGTAATGTTGTGGGCCAAATAAGGAATGTTACCTTTGATTTGGATTGTCCGTTTATAGTAAGTGTTACATTTGGTCTGGATCAGAGGGAGTATGTAGTATGTAGTACTAGATATATTTCGTCGTGTGATTAGATTAATAATTTTTAAGATGGTGCTAAGTCTTTTATTTGATTATTTTTCAATCAGTTGAATATACCATTATTTTGTTTTGGAATATCTCTTTATTTTTATGCTGTGATGATTATTTGTTTATTTTTTATATTCTTTTAAATCGGTAATTTAATCAACGATAAACAAAGGATTAGGATAAAGCGATTATATGATATGATGGCCATCTTACATTTTCCCCTTCGTTAAAAGTGGAACAAGGACCCGAGTTACCGAAGAGGAGACAACTATACAAGTATAATTAGTACTAAAACATCATATTAAAATTGATAAAGGTCTTGGAGAATTTGAAATTCTTTTCAAAATAGTGCTAGAAAAAAATTGTAAATGTAGGCCGCGTTTGAAAATATTTTATCGTTTTGGGGTTTATGTAAGCATTGATTGTGTACAAACTAAAGAAGTTCATATCTGTATGTCCCCACACTAAATTAAATCATGTTTCTCAATCATTATTTACATTTGATTAAAATATTCCTCATAAGAATAAAAAAAAAAGTGAACAAATGACTGGGATGAGAGTACAAAGCTAAGTACTAGAATAAAAAAAAAGAGGAAAGGAAATCGATCAAACTTCGTGCTGATAAACTATTTACTTTAGTATTGAAAGATCACTTATTAAATTGAATTATATCAAATATGGTTTGCTTCGTTGCTAAGTCATTCACGGTTCTTAACCACGCTAAACCGTAACTAACTCATTCGCATTATTGCTTTTGAACAAGTTAAGCAAAAAGTTATACAACCAACTTCAGTACCTTTTAGTAAGGTAATTAGCAATCGAAGTCATTGGAAAAAATATAATAAATTTATGCTTTAAAAAGGTTAGCAAATACATACAGAGTAATTTGTATATATTCTGTTTATGTACATTACAAATTTGTTCTATTGAAATTTGCAATAAATTAGTAACACAAATTACATATAATTGGTAGAGTTGTTATCAATCCAAATAGAAATAATACTTAAGAGGAATGTTTAAAATGTTTTTATATATGCTCGTGCAACTTTGCACGGGTATTAAGCTAGTTATAATATATTTTGTTATACAATTTTTTTCATTAAAATTAATCTTTTCATTAAATTATATATTTTCACTAAGCATTAAACTATAACATTTTAATTAAAATATAAACAAATAATATAAAACTAGAAACTATTAAATCTTTATTGATGCTATTATTTAAGAATGACTTGACTCATACTATGTATAAACAAAAATATAAATCGTTTTGATTACTTTCATGACAAAAAGAAATCGAGAGAATTTATAAAATTGGAATCGTTAGCTTTGTGGTATAAAAAATACTTTTTAAAAAACTCATTTCAGCACATYACTCAATTCTCTTGGATTAATTTTTAGTTTTAATTTTTTTTTTCTCGAAGCAAAATACAATAACGAGAAAATGAACAATTAATGAGTTACCACTATTATTTTTCAGTTCAATTTTACTCAATTTTCTTGAATAATTTTGCAGTTTAATTTTTTTTTTCTCATATCAAAATATAATTACGTGAAATATGAAAAATTAATAACGTGTTAATTTATGATTAAGTAATACAAAAATAAAAACTCTATAAAAACCGCGCATTTATTGCGCGGGATCTAAACTAGTTATACATAAAGTCATTATCTCATGTAACTATTATTTTAATATCAAAGGTATCTTACCTTAGTGTTTAAAATGCATATATAATAGACATAAAATTCAGCTCAAATTCTCAATCTGTTTATATTGTAGTCTCTAACGACGCAAATATCATGCATTTGTTTAGTAGTAAGACACGGTTTTTTTTTTTTTTTTGTTGATGACGATCAAATCTCATGCATGTTTTTTTTAAATATATCTAGCTATTTTGGCTCATCTTTGTATTTAAAATTTATTGTTTAAGATGGATGTATATATCGTAAACTTAAAAGGTTAAATAGTAGGAACAAGACAAATGCAAGATGCACGATAAAAAACAATTTTATGTATGAATTTTAAAATTTTGGTCAAGTATAAGCGAGGTCAATATATTTAGTAAGTTTGACTTTAAAAGTAATTCGGTTTTTAAATAGTTTTGATAAATTTTTTAGAGCGGGTATGTTTTACCAAGATATCCCTGTCCTCTTTAATGGGCTGTCTATGGGACGGTGCAACTTAAACCTAGAGGCTAGAGCCTCGACTAGTATGATTGTATCGTAGACATGTGAAAACTACAATCGACTCAATACTTCACAGCTCACCGTTCACCCTTGCTTGCAGGCTGCAGCAATAATCTCTTTCAACAGGTAATACATTTCATCTTTTATCTAATTATCTGTGTGTGTTTTCGTAAATGAATTTGAACATCATCAATTGATCTACAAATTCAACTTCCTTAAACCCTAAACCAACAACGCCAGAAACTGTAACAAGTACGGAGTACAAAACAATGCGTAGATTATGCTCTAAATCCTACTTTCTGTACCAAAATTACCACCCTTTTTTGGTGCCCACATTATCAGTTGCTCAACTTACATTCATTTCCAGATTTTCAAACACATCCAACCCTTCTCCCCATTTTACACCTAATTATGTTACCCAGAATTGTAGGATTGAGATGGCCCAATTAGATAATATTCCTCATAATGGGACTGCCCATGATCGTAAATTTGATGAATTTGAGTCTGATGTTGAAAAAATCTATAGAATTTTGAGGAGATTTCATTCTAGGGTTCCAAAATTGGAGCTAGCTCTGCAAGAATCTGGGGTAGTTATGAGGAATGGTTTGACGGAACGAGTGTTAAATCGCTGTGGCGATGCTGGGAATTTAGCTTATAGGTTTTACGGGTGGGCGTCCAGGCAGCCTGGATATAGGCATACATATGATGTGTACAAGGCCATGATTAGGACTTTAAGCAAAATGAGGCAGTTTGGGGCTGTTTGGGCCATAATTGAGGAAATGAGGCGAGAGAACCCACATTTGATTACCCCGGAGGTGTTTGTTGTGTTAATGAGGAGGTTTGCGTCTGCTAAGATGGTTAAGAAGGCGATTGAGGTGTTGGACGAAATGCCCAAGTATGGGGTTGATCCAGATGAGTATGTCTTTGGGTGCTTGTTGGATGCATTGTGCAAGAATGGTAGTGTTAAGGAGGCAGCCTCGTTGTTTGAGGATATGAGAATCAGGTTTACGCCCACTATCAAGCATTTCACTTCCCTTTTGTATGGATGGTGTAGGGAGGGGAAATTGATGGAAGCTAAGTTTGTGTTGGCTCAAATGAGGCAGGCTGGGTTTGAACCCGACATTGTTGTCTATAATAATTTGCTTAACGGGTATGGTGTGGCCGGGAAGATGGCAGATGCTTATGATCTTTTGCAAGAAATGAGGAGGAAAGGTTGTGAGCCAAATGCGGCATCTTTCACTGTATTGATTCAAGCACTTTGCAACATGGAAAAGAGTGAGGAGGCAATGCGAGTCTTTTTTGATATGAACAAAAGTGGTTGTGATGTTGATGTGATGACTTACAATGCACTAATTACTGGCATGTGCAAGTGTCGAAAGACTGATAAAGCATATGCGCTTGTGGATACTATGCTTCAAAGAGGTCATACTCCTGATCAAGCAACTTATCTACCAATACTATTAGCTCACGAAAAGAAAGAACAATTAGAAGAGTGTATAGAGCTTGTAGAAAAAATGAAGAAGATTAGATGCTCTCTGGACATTAAAATATACAATACCCTGATCCGTCTCTCATTGAAGTTAGGGGAGGTTAAAGAAGGTATTCGACTTTGGAATGAAATGGATGCAAGTAGGTGTACTCCTGGGCTAGACAGCTTTACCATAATGGTTCACGGTCTGATTGAGCAGGGTTCTCTTATTGAAGCTTGTGACTTTTTCAAGGAAATGGTAAAAAGGGGTCTTTTATCTGCTCCTCAATATGGAACTTTAAAGGATTTACTAAACTCCCTTTTACGAGCTGAAAGGCTTGATTTGGCTAAAGATGTCTGGGACTGTATGACATTGAGAGGATGTGAGTTGAATGTCTTTGCATGGACAATATGGATCCACGCACTCTTCTCGAAAGGCCTTGTGAAAGAGGCTTGTGCTTATTGTTTGGAGATGTTGGATGCAGATGTGATGCCACAACCTAGTACTTTTGCAAAGCTAATGATAGGTCTTAAGAAACTGTACAACCGTCAAATTGCTGTAGAAATTACGGATAAGGTGAGGAAGATGGCAGCGGATAGACAAGTAACGTTCAAAATGTATAAGCGAAGGGGAGAGAGGGACTTAAAGGAGAAGGCAAAGGCTAAAATCGATGGGAGAAAAAGAAGGGCTTGTAGACGCAGGTGGGGCCAACGCGGTAGTAAAGCTGACACTGTTATTTGAGTGGAAGTTATGTTTGGACATGAAGAGTTTAACTGGACACATTGCAGTATCTCTGGAGATGGTGGCACTAGATCCTTTAAGCTACCGTTGTTTGGATGGACTCTCCTAATTGAGATATATATGAATTGTCAATGTTTTTTGTGCTTCAAAGCGAGACGCATATGATACGGGCATACGGTAGAGTGATGGGCATTGCGAGTCTTAAGGTACGTCCATTTTCCTCCATATCCAGAGCATTGTGTAAATTTCATCGCATTTTGTTTGCCATTTGACCCCTTTTATGTCAAGTGAAATCATATTTTCCACATGTCTCGTAGCATAGCTAAAAGGGTGCTTTTGTTTTTGACAACAAAAGGGTGCTTTTATTTGATGACTTTATTGTTGATCTTTTAAGTGTGTAAGTTTCCAAATTTATTTTTAGGGTTGCCATATGTTTGACTTGGTACATTGGGTCCGTTAGATCTGATGGGTGCAGGCGATCTCACATGAATGTTAGACGTGCTTAATCTTTGCTTCATTTCATTATATTCCTGTGCCAGACATAACACCATAGAGTTTTGTGTTCACCCTATCATAATTTCTGATATAAAAACCAGTTTAGCTGCAGAGTTGCCTGGACTAACCATCGTCTTACCACTTTCTCTCCGAAAAACCAAATTTGTGGTCTGTTAGTTTTTATTTAATCTCACTGTGAATTTAGTCTTAAACCCAGTGTAATGTGTTTGCTACAGAGACCTTGAGCTTAGCCATACTCTGGGAGAGACTGCTCATTACTTCATTAGTAGAGACAGGTCACGGCGCTCTCTACAAAAGTTCACCAAAGTACGATCTTTCATTCAGTGATCTCATCTAGGACTCTCGGTAGGCAGATTTCGATGTACTGTTTGTTTATAGAATCATGTCAGAGTTTCTCCGTACTGTAACTTTTTTCATGGAACAAATTATCATAGTATTCTGTGCCATACTGTGCCATATTTTATGGTAGATTTGAATTTCGGATACTTTTTTATGATTCAGAGGAATTTGGCTCTTATTCATGGACTGAAAGCTCTGATTCATTGCCTTTGTGTCATTCATATTAGATGTTTTAGAAGAGTTAGAACGACATTGTCTCGAGAGACTGCATACAAAGTTTCCGTCTGTGACTAGCAAATTTATCACCTTTGGCGTGTTTATTATGGGCAAAACAAAGGGAACCAAGAACTCGTATTTCATCACAGGAAGGGGCCGAACCGAGAACAAGTTCGTATAGACTTTTCCCACGAAGTAAACATGAGGATGTGCGATTAATCAAGTGAGCAGAATCAAGTATACATTCACCCCCAAAAACTTATGGGTAACTCAGACTGAACCGTAGAGCACATCGTGAATTTCGTCAAGAAGATCAAAACACGTCGTGACATCATGACCACTCTTCTTGCAATGGGTACAAACCAGGGCTCTTCTTTCCGCTTTGCTGAGGAGCGGTTTTGGATGAGGTGGTTGTCTGGCCACCGTGCGTGCATAGCAAAGCCACCTGGTCCTTTACTTTATCAATGCCCCACAGTCGCTCCTTTTGAGAGATCGCTTGGAATGCCCGATTTAAAGTCAGTAAGAGGTTCCGGTGACAACTAAACAAAACTGAGCGACACATATTTCCACAGACAAAAGGCCGAGGAGAAACTGATGAAGGCGATCAACATCACTAAGTAGGACATGTTGCTTGCCTACCTCGCACTTGCACTTCCCACACGAACACGTAATTAGAGGTCCATGGCTATAGAGTTGATCCTACAACGTGCTTAATTTCCCATAACATACAACTAGAGACATAGACAAGATTTGGCGACATCCATTTATATCAGACTTGAGTTGCTGTATCGGAGGTTGGTTGACAATGCTAAAATTCTCATGTAGATCATCCCAGAATTTATATCAGACTTGAGTTGCTGTATCGGAGGTTGGTTGACAATGCTAAAATTCTCATGTAGATCATCCCAGAAACGTTTAGCGTCATCATAATTAGAAAGTAGCGGTTTGATCTCAAGATCGACGGTATTCATAAGGCACGAGACAAGCATAGAATGAATTGTGTCGCAATCATATTGGCCCTAGATAATTAAAACCGCCATAACCCCCAAAATGATGATTTTTTGGTCCTAAATCCCGAGTACAACCTGTCTGTTGTGGAAGAATTGGTGTAACAAAATAAAAGAAAAATGGAGCAACGCCGACATTAGATTAGATTTAGTAAAGGTATGAATCCAGAGTGAGTGGGGGGCAGTGAGTAGTGAGGAATGCACATCAGCATTGACAGTTGACACACACAGCCTGTATGTGTATTTAATGCTTCACAACCTATCCTATTATTATTATTATCACTGTATTATTCTGCATTCTCACTTCTCACCGCGCTTTTATATCAACATCGCACCGCGCCCCCCCCAATCTCATCACTCCACTCTCATTCTCATTCTCATTTCTCACTCCTTTTCTTCCGGAACACACCAAATATTATCACCCAAATCCCCCCACTAACTTATACGGAGTACTAATCTTGGATTAATTTCTTAACAGATCTACATCCTTATTCTCACCATTCACCTCAGATCTTCTGCTTTTCCTTCTTAACGTCTTTTTATCCACTTCCCCTCCACCAATTTCCTTTCCTCCAATTACTGGTAATTTCATCATTTTCTCTTTTTTTATAACTCTTAATCCGGTTTTTCAATTGGGAAAACACATGTTCTTAACGACTATTGTAAAACAAATCCTTTTTCTTAACTACCTTTACCATGTATGTGTCATTTACATGTTAGTGTTGTCCCTTTTATACAATACTAGTGTAAAACCGCTAGTCCTGGGTAAATGTTATGTTTCCCGCCTGTTTTTGTCATGTATGTATCAAATGTGGTGTCCCTTTTTATACTCTTGTTTATAATGAAACGCTGATTTTTTTCTTTTTCTTTTTTGGAATACAAGTAGACTAGTAGTGATACTAGTATGTTGCATCTTGAATCTTGATCCATCTACATGTATAGGCCATGTTGGCTGTCTGGCGGATGTTTTTATAGCTCACTAGCTGCACCAGGATTTCAAGTTAGGGGCGAAAAATTAAGTGGGACTAGCAATCCAATTGGGGGTAACTAGAAATCAAAACTCGAAAATTTTAACTAGAATTTCTAAAACTTTCATTGTTTATGGGGTGACTGCCCCTACTAGCTCCTCGTTCGGTCACTGCAAGTACTTATGACCACATTTTGAAATCTATTTGCATTCATTTTCTATTTTTGTTCCGGAGTTCTGAACAAGGTAAAACAAAAATGAACACATTTGTAATGGATCTTTGATTGTTCATCCTAAAACCGATTGGCAATCTGATTAGTAGTTTATCGGTTTATAAAATGATCAACTTTTCTCCTCTATAATAAATGTGGACAGTCTGGACATTCACATCAGTACATCACATGTGCCATGCATGGGTTTTAGTCATTCTTAATGTGCCGCTGCTTTTTGTGAAAATAACATGTAATGATCTTATGTATTGTAATTATTTATTACACAATCACATATGATCTTAAGGTACCATGCTGGTGATATTTGTCTCTTAAAGCTGTGGTTTACTGCCATTTGATCCATCATCTCACCTTTCATAATCCCATATCATTTTTTTTTTTTTTTTTTTTTTTTTGAAGTTTTCTCGATGTTCTATGCCTACAATGTAGTTTAAGATCTTATATACATCTCATGTTGTGGGTTTTCTTTCTACCCTTCAGTATCAGTTTGAGAGGTTTTAGCAAAGGCGGAGCACATAATTAAGAGACATAAAAAGCCATGTCTAGAAGGCCGGTAAACCCAACTCGCCGCTTGGTGGGCAATGGAGGTTTTCCACTTATGGGAGCATTTCCGTCAAAGACACGGGCTTCACCTTTGCTGTCACTTACTCTTGTTATTCTGGTACTTCCCATGCCTTTGTACGTTGCTTCACTAAAGCTGTGGATGTTTTTTATCAACTGAATCTGTTCCAATCATTCTTATCAGACATTCGAAGAAAATTGGTTTCTGATTCTGTCTTTTTTTTTGTTTGGCTTTCAGGGTGTATTCCTTATTGTTGGATACCTATACAGTGGGTCAGGTATGTTTGATGCTATTTTAACGCGATCTTTAGTATTGTCTATGTCATGCTATAGTGAACCGAATGTCCAATTAGGCTCATTTGAGCCTTGTGGAGAATCCCGGATCTTTTCTGCTATTTTTGTACTGTTTTGGTGTGCTTAACTTGTCACATGTGATTGTCATTTGCACTATATTACCTAAAATTCTCCGTCTTCTACATCCTAAGATGATGTTTAAAATTCTGTCAAATATGAGAACTAGGTAAGACAGTCCTATGCTCCTATCAATGCTCATTGCCCTGTCATGTTAGTTTATAAGCAAATAATTGAGCATATGAAAAGTTTTCAAAAGAGTTAAAGCTAGCATGGTGTATATATGAGTAATAATAAGAGAGCGAGATCCAATCCTTTGTGTAAGACTTATGTAGTTATTGTCTTGCCGTCTTGGTTAACAAAGATCCAGAGTTTTGCTCCCTCTCTCTTGGCTAAATAGTTCTTATTTTTTAAATCCTCCTTGGGTTGGTATTCAGTTTTGACCTTTCAATGATTCTAAGACTGTTTATGGGATTGTGTGTTTTTGTCTTGCAGGTTCAAAGGGCATTGTTTCGCGGATAGAAGGTTGGGATATATTTACCTCTTTTTTTAGCTCTTATTATCTTTTTGCTGTCTTTCACCTTTATTCACTCAGTTCTGGGTTCTACAGTTCAATAGTAGATAGATTAGTTTAGCATTAATTATGGGCAATGAACAATAACCACATTATTTTCTTCAAAAAAAAAGGACAAGTATAACTACAGTAGCTTTCATCTTTTGAAAGCCATGAATGGATTGTAACTTCTTGTTGCAATTTAATTTCTTTCATGTTCAAGCTTCGGCCATTGTTCATGCTTTCTTCTCATGCATTAGTCAGTTTATCAGTGATATGGGAAAGAGTAAGGGACAAACTCCTGATTGGAGTTGAATACCTGATCCTCTTCCCTCTTCGAGACACTATTCCCACACAGAAGACAGACCTATTGTTTGCTGACATTAAAATGGGCATTCAAATCGCTTGGCCAAGATATTTGCTGAGAGATAGATACTGCTGATTGCTATTTCCAAAGTCCACGTATCCTGAATGAACATTCTGTAGTGTAGGCTAAATTTTTTTATTGTAACCATTGTGCGCAGGTGAGTTTTCAGGCACACTAGAACTTCAGAGAGCAATACCTGTTCTGAAGAAAGCTTATGGTAATGGTATGGGAAAGGTTTTGCACGTTGGTCCTGAGACATGCTCAATCGTCTCTAATTTGATAAAAGAAGGGGTGACCGAAGCATGGGGCATTGAACCATATGATCTTGAGGATACCGATACAAATTGCAAGAGTCTTGTACGGAAAGGCTTTGTTCGTGTTGCTGATATCAAATTCCCGTTGCCATATAGGTCATCATCATTTTCTTTAGTCATCGTGTCAGATGCATTGGATTACCTATCCCCAAAATATCTGAACAAAACTATTCCGGAGTTAACAAGAGTGTCTGCTGATGGAATTGTGATATTTACAGGTATGTAAGATTTCTTATCAGTTCAACTTGTATTGCAAATGAATAATATCACACATTCCAATGATATGTATGTAAAAGCGCGTCAGTGTATCTCTGTGGCTGAATATTTTGTCTTGGATATTCTATCACTAGCTTTGAGGGCACTTCCGACGCTGCAGAACTTCTCAATATATTAGCATGATTACAACAGTGGCTGCTGAGTTGCCTATTCCTATGTTCGATTTGAAGTCTACTCTAGTATAGAGGTGGTTGATTGGCCCGTGCTTGTCAGCCTGGCCTAAACATTTTGCTTTGGCTGCTGTTTAGGTCCAAAAAGACTGTGGTCCTGTTAAAGCAGGCTTGCTGATTTTAAAGGGCCAACTCTGAGGCCCATGGTTTAGCTTTGTTAATGCTTGATTTTTCTCACTGGTCGTCTTTGTTTTAGGTTTTCCTGGTCAACAGAGGGCTAGAGTTACAGAGCTATCTAAATTTGGACGCCCTGTGAGTGCTCAATTTTTCCGTTTTATGTGAAATCTCATGTAATTAATGCCTTGTTGTGGCCATTGAAATGACGGTTTGAAAATGCTGATTGTTGTTAATAGGCTAAAATGCGGAGTCAATCCTGGTGGTTGCGGTTTTTTGTTCAGATTGGAGTGGAAGTGAACGAACCCGCTGCCAAGAAGTTTGAGCAGGCTGCCACGAAGCAGTCATACTCACCAGGCTCCCAAGTTTTCCACCTTAAATCATTTCATTGATATTCCAAATTTTTAAGATTTTTGGAGGATATGATGCTTCAACACAAGTAGAAGACAGGATCTATGTTATGTAGTGTTAGGTTGGTGTAGCAATTGTGATTCTAATTTACCTGGTGTTCACTGTTCACCACTACTTTGTATTCTATGCATTCAGTATTTATTTTTGTGAGGGATGCATTCAATATTTATTACATATATGCTACTAAATCATTTTTAGTCCCACATTTCCGATTTGTAATTGTGACATCCTTTTTTTTTTTTTTTTTTTGTGAGAATGTTTTGTATGTAGGTATATAAGTAGATTCATTGGCAGGAGCAAAACTATGTTGGGAACAATAAGATGCTAAATGGTTCTCTGTATTTGATGTCTGTTTTTGTTTCTTCATCTTGCATACTTAGTTGTCTTGGTACGTAATAGTTCAAAACTTGTCAACATTAAAATGGTCGCAATTGCTCCTTTTACAAGCAATGAAAAAAGGGGTTAGTCGTTATTTGGTGAGAGATCTGTTAGGATGATATTGACAATGATTTGGCAGGAACGTTCTATTATGGCCTCTTCAGCTGTATGGCCTGTATCTAGGGCGACTTTTACAAATTATTAGAGGACAGCTTTTACAAATTATTAGAATATTTTGTCTTTCCTAATCACACAGAAACTACCAAGGGTCTTGGCCACTAGAAAAATTACTACTGTACAAATAATATATTTAGTAGCAGTATGCATTTGATCACTTCTCCCAAGCCAAACCAAAGTAGGACCTTTAGTTGTCCGTATTATTAGAGTACTAAAAAAACAAAAGTATATAGACGTTATTAAGGAAAGGACGGAATGCCAAAGGGTAATATATATGAGCTGTTGTGCGGAAGCGTCAATATCTCCTGTTGTGTCCCTGATTGTGTTAGTGTTCCTTTTACATAATAGTATCATATTGCCCGCTTTGGATCACGTATTTACTCTTGAACTTCTTACCAAAAAAGCCTCATACTATCATATTTGTGAACACTTACAAAGTTGATATTCACTTAATGTCATGACTCATGAGGAATGTTGAGTTAAATTAGCGAAATGCGGTGTAATGTGTTTTAACTTGTATTGAGGTATAGTTGTATATGATGGGAAGGGGGGCATGTATGTACTCATTTTTGCAACTTTTCATCCATCACAATAATGATAATTAAATAAACTTTTGAAAATCGTCTCTCGGATTCAAGCTTGCAAATAGAACATGCATGGTTAAGATTTTAAGAGGATGCATTACATAGTACTCCGTATGAAATGATGACAAAAAAACCCTCCAAGGCTCCAATACGAATAGTAGTCACCAACCTTGAATAGTAGTCACCAACCTTGAATCGGCCACCGCCTGTTGGGGTCCGGAAGCCAACTGCTTGCTTTCCTCACAACCCATAGATCATCCACCTTCACACCATCCTCCTTCTCCTCCTCCTCCTCCTCCTTGATAATGTTGGATTTTATACACAATAAAACCTTTGAAATGAATATCCAAGTCGTCTTTTTGTTGTTGTTCTTCCTCTCGTTGATTGATCTCAAATTCAGGAACGACTCGCCATTGTCTCGTGTTGAAGCAGTGAACCTCTTGTATGCAGTGAACCGGTCGAACTCATTGGTGTGCAGAATGGGTGAGTTCCTGGATCGACCTAGCCTCATGGTTGAGCATCTATGAGGTCTAATAATATTGTCTACGGGTGAATATCCTTCCTGGTCCATTATGAGTAATAAGTAGAAGCTGGTAATTTTGGTCTCTTAAAGAAAATTATGGTTTGTTAGTTTGTTGACAATTAGTAATTTAGAAGGAGTGACCAACTCTTTTGTAATAAGGAGAATAAATCTAAACAGGGTCGTGTGTTTTCTAGGAGGTCTATCCTAATTCCTAGACACATCAAACATACCGTAATATCATGATGTGAAGGTGTGACGATTCGACGATGACATATTCAAATATTATTTAATGTTAACAAACATTATTGGTGGCCAAGTGGCCAACGTTATACTGTATGTGGTGTTATATTAGTGTTAGGATCCTTCCCTGTTCTTTTCCATTCCCACTTTTGTTTCAAAGCGTCTCCCTTGTGACGGACGCTATCCATCATAAGGTGAAGATGGGTCAAATACGTATCACATTGCTTAATATGGATAGTACGTGGGGCACCCAAGTACTAAATGTAGCTTATTTTATTATATGTGTGATTTGACTTGTTTAATAAACAATTGAAAAAAAAGCTTGAAACTCCCAATGTGTAAAGAAGCATTGTAACCCGTGTAATAAACAAATCTCATCACAATCTCCCAATGTCATCAGTCTCCACCTAACTCATTACTATTTACTTTTCCTCACCTCTCTCAACACCCACATCTCTCTAGAATCTCCCACCAAAACGCCATTTGAAAACTCCATTTCGTCGGCATCAGGTGTCGTCATCATCATCTTCAAGCTACCTCCATCATCATCTTCATAGTTGAAATACAATGGGCAAAAAACAAGTAGCTAAGAAGGCAAGCCCGAACAAAAATAAGGAAGGTAATGTGTTTGGTACAAATTTGAAGATGAACAAATGCATGCTTTCTTAGCTAAATGATGATTTAATTATGGTGTTGTGACATTTTTTTGATTATTTAAAAATGGTCATACTTTATTATTTAAATGTTGCTAAAAAAACGAGATTTGGTTAATTTAATGTTGATTTTTGCATGCATGTTGCCATAGCTGAGAAGAATGAAAAGGGGAAGCAGCCAAAGAAGGGAGATAGGGTGGCGGATGAGGTTGTGAAGCAGGTGGATGAAGAGAGTGCAGCAAGTGATGAGATTTCAGCAAGTGACGAGACTGACGATGATTCGAATGTTGTTGCTGAGGAGGACGGGGGTGAGTAAGGGTCTGAACAGGATGAGGAGGATGGTTTAGAAGAGGCGCTTGTAGCCGCAGTTAAGATGGCTGCTGCTCTTGGCACGAAAAAGAAGAGACAGAAATTGACAGGTAACTGAGAACTCTGTTTGAAGCTGCAATGCTTGGTTTTGGTGTTTTAACTGCAGTTTGTATTAGGTTAACTTAATAACATCTTAGTATAAAGATGGTCACAATTAGGTAATGTTGATAATGTGGCCATATTAGCAGATATAAACCCATATCTTATTGTTAAATGAGAACATTAATGCTAACACACGGTGACATATGATTGCATGTTTGGCATATACCTATCTTCAATTGGTAACATATGAATTAATGTTGGGTGTTTGTGTAGGAAATGTTGGGTGTTTGTGTATGAAATGTTCTAATGTTGGGTGTTTGTGTAGGAAGTGTTGCTTTCATTATTTGGTGACATATATATGAATTCTTGGTAGAGCACCTAACTGTGACCATCCTGCGTATCGTAAATTAACTTAAGTTGGTGACATATGTGGTGTTGTTAAAAAGTCACCACCATAAACCTATTTCTTATTGTTAAAATGAGAACATTAATGCTAACACATGATGACATATGATTGCATGTTTGACATGTACCTATCTTTAATTGGTAACATATGATTTAATGTTGGGTGTTTGTGTAGAAAATGTTGGGTGTTTGTGTATGAAATTTTCTAATGTTGGGTGTTTGTGTAGGAAGTGTTGCTTTTGTAATTTGGTGACATATGTATGAATCCTTGGTAGAGCACTTAAGTGTGACCATTCTTGTTATCTTAAATTTACTTAAGTGGGTGACATATGTGCTGTTGTTAAAAAGTTACCACCATAGACTATTATTATTGGTATCTTAACTTGGTAAGATTATAGACTAAAGATGGTCACAATTAGCTATTATTGATAATGTGACCACCTGTATTAAGTTGAAATGAAAGTTAACATTATTCCATATCTTTCAAAATTGGTGACAGATGTGTTGGTGTTTAGGTGTAACATTTGTAGACTATAAAAGTGACTATGTTAAGGTTTTATGAAAAAGTGATGTCATTTATATAAACTGGTCTCATATTAATAAGTTGTGAAAATGTGACCAGCTTGTACTATGAAAGTACCTATTTTTGCTACTATCACATATTTATGAAACTGATTGTCAGGTGTTGTTAAAAAAATGTAACCACCCCAGACTATAAAATGTGACCAAATCATAATCTAAATTGTTTCTTAACTTGGTAACATTATACGCTAAAGATGGTCAGAGTTAGCTATTATTGATAATGTGACCACCTGTATTGAAGTTGGAATGAAAGTTAACATGATTCCATATCTTCCAAAATTGGTGACAAATGTGTTGGTGTTTAAGTGTAACCTTTGTAGACTATAAAAGTGGCTATGTTAAGGTTTGATGAAAAAGTGATGTCATTTATATAAACTGGTCACATAATTATGAGTTGTGAAAATGTGACGTATATGTGACCAGCTTGTATTATGAAAGTACCTATTTTTGCTACTATCAAATATTTATGAAACTGGTTACATATTTATAAGTTTAACATGGTGACATATGACATCTGTTTACCTACGTTGACAGGGATTGATGAGGTACCAAAACCCCTAAAAGTGGACAAGAGTAAGGCAAAGTGGGTGGAGTCGACTGTGCAGCCGTCTAAGAAAACAATGGAAGTAGGGCAAAGCTTAAAGAGGAAGTCAACAGCGGGTGCAATGGCTAAACAAAAAAGGCAGCGAAAGGAAGGAACGTATGTCACCTACATTTTCGCAATTAGTCAGTCTCACCTATATTTGTTACCGTTATGTAGATTAAAACTAATGTGCTCTGTTCCATTATAGGAAAATAAAAGAGGTGGAAGGCCACGGGTCACCGGCTCCCATGCAATATGTCGTGCAACACTTATCGGCAGCTCAAAGAAAGGACGTCGAGGACATTGGTTTTGGAGGGTTGTTGGAGCTGAAGGCGTCTAAGTTTGTTCACACCATTATTGATTGGCTGTTGGACCGATATGATACCCATACACGTCTGTTCTTGTTCAATAAGTTTGTCCATTTCGGAGTTAGTAAGCATGATTTCTATGATGTCTTCATGTTACCGTGCAAGGGCCAGGATGTGCCAGCGGTTGCGGATGATAAGGAGTTGGTCCACTTTTGGAGAGAGAAGTTCTACGCTTTACCAAGCAAGGATATAACTTTGGAGCAAGTGAAGGTTGAGATGCTGAAATTGATAGATGGCGGTTCAGATTTCAAGAAATTGTTTGTGGTGTTTGCGGTAGGAGCCTTCTTGGCTCCAAAGGTGCATAGATGTATTGATATGAGGTTGATAGGGGCGATGGAGGATGTATCGGCCATTCCGAACATGGACTGGTGCTCGTACGTGTTTGACAGATTTGATTATGCTGTCAACTCATGGAAGAACAACAACAGCAAAACCATGGGGGGCTGCCTAATATTTTTCCAGCTGCTATACTTTCACCGTTTGGTCTGGAGGGGTGAGCCAGCACCATGTTCCTTGCCATTAATACGGCATTGGACCAATGACGCGATGAATACGCGGATGAAGGAGGAGTGCAAGGCTTACATGGTCTATCGGGGATTCGGTATAGGGATGTGGAATCTTATGACATACCCAGTGTCCATTGGACAACCCAAATCGTTGTACCGTCAACCAACACAGAACGTTGGTGCTGATGAGGCTGTGGTGGTGCCGAAGGCATCAAAACCAACTGAGAATGTCACCACTACAACACATAAGGAGAGTAGGACTTTATCTTTCTCGCTACCAGTTGACCTCCCAACTGACGACGAACTCCGCCTACAATATCCCGACGTAAGTCTAACAACTTCCATTGCATAAAGTTTTACTGAATAATTAAAACTGGTTTCTTTTTTACTTAAGTTAGTGACATAGCTTAGAAAAGTGGTGACATTTGTGCTAGCCGATGGTGACATTATTAGTTGTTCATGGATTGTTAGTTGGTGACATAGCTCAGTAAGGTGGTGACATTTTTTATGGCCTATGGTAACATTGTTAGTTTTTCCTGGTTTCGTATGTGGCATAAACTTTTAGTGAATGATTCAAACTGGTTTCTGTTTGACTTAAGTTGGTGACATATCTCAGTAAGGTGGTGACATTGTTAGTTTTTCCTAGTTTCGTATGTTGTTTTCCATCTATTAACAAACCCCAATCTAAGTGGTTTGACTTATATGTAATTGT
Source organism: Silene noctiflora (assembly GCA_009801015.1). Taxonomy (NCBI): domain Eukaryota; kingdom Viridiplantae; phylum Streptophyta; class Magnoliopsida; order Caryophyllales; family Caryophyllaceae; genus Silene; species Silene noctiflora. The sequence goes on along the minus strand of VHZZ01009894.1, from coordinate 15,951 downwards.
TTATGTGTAGGAGCGCGTGCTAAAATGGTACAAGACAAAGAGGAACCATCAGTTGGTGTCACGCTTAAGGGTAATTTAAAAAGGTCCATTAGTACATTATTTAGCTAAGATGGTCACATTTTGAACTGTCACCATGTAGGCTAAACATGGTGACACAATTTCACATTTCCCACAATTAGTTAATAGTCACCATGTTTAGCATGTTATGTGAATATTTTTAGGGTAATTTAAAACACTACATTAGTACAATATTAGCTAAGGTGGTCACATTTTGAAGTTTAACATATAAGCGCATGTTGAGTGTATTATTATATTAACATTTAAAGGTGTAAGATAATATGGTACATATGTCACCACTTTAACAGTAATTTTTTAGAACTGCATTGGTACATTATTTTGCTAAGGTGGTCACATTTTGAACTGTAGAGCATATGTGACCATGTTGAACCAATAATGTTACCATTGATTAATATTACAAAATGTGACCATTAAGCAGCTAAAATGGTTCACACATTGGCATGTCACAAAATTTACAGAATATGTATTAATATTGACCCAAAAAACAACACGATATGACGTCTGAGTTTTCTGATCCATTAAGGTGTTGGTCATATCAGGCCCGGAACAACAACATACATGGCACCCCCTTCCTTTCCAGCCTCAGTCCCTTTCCTAGCCTTCTTCTTCGGCCCCATATTCCTTTTTTTCCTTTGACTGTGGCCCTTTGTTGTACAATGTAAGGGGTCAAGTATAACAGGCGCAATGACCTCTAATTGTGTTTGGGGATCCTCCATAGTAAGGTTTGAAAGTAACAATTTAACTTTTTCATTAGCCTTAATAAAAAGGTCATCCACAATTTTTCTTGCATCAACAACATTCTGGCATGTGGTGATGAGGTAGTTCGTAGCTGTCAACATTGAACGATGCCAATCTGCGCTCCTGCGCATGTCACTCGACAAGAGCCTCTTCCACACCGAGGTTTTAGAGAATTTAGTCCACCTCCGTGATATGTACTTGTCCGGAATCTCCGCGATAGAATGCATGTGGAGGACGCGAATGATGTGGCTACATAGCATACCCATTACACTAAAATTTCGACAGGTGCATTCTATTAAAATGTTGTCACAGTCGTACGTCACGTGTTGTGCGTCCTCCTCATGGCCCGCATGATGGACGCGATACAACAACACCGTGTCATCAACCGACAAGATGGTAGCCTGCGTTCCCATAGCCAATGCAAATTCTTTTTCAAAAACGCGAAATATCTCCAATGTGTAAATTTGAGATGCGTGAAGGAGAAAATCCACCAATGGGTAGACTGAGGTGAGGGTGGATCTAATACCGTTGAATTCTTTACGCTTTTCCTCACCTATCCATCTTTTCACTGTGTTTTCAAATATCCCAAAAAACTAAGTCACTGAAGTGGTCTTCGAAGCTTGGAAACCCATCGCATGGTTTGTGCTCTCACTCCTTTGTGAGGATAAAATCCCAGCKGAAAAGTATTCATTGTTCAATGCAGTGCTCCAATTCGCTCTATGCTTGTACAACCTCTTAAACCATGGATGGTTCACTAACCCATATGTTATCAACATTTTATGCCACGTCTCTTCAAATTCAGTCTCATTGTAACACCCGTGGAGGCATTTGTTGAATAGATTTTGGAACGGTCGATCACCCCTTAATTTCCGAAAGTGCGAAATGGCGTTTTGCTGGATGTGCCACTGGCATAGACGATGTCGTGTTGCTGGATAGACCTGCCAACAGTGGAACGTTATTTGCATTAGAAATGTGCAGACCTACAGGGCAGTAGTAACCCCTGTGCTATACAATGTGACCATGTTTATCCTAATATGTGACCAGAATTGTAAAGAGATGTGACCATGTTAGGAGAAACTTAAAACTACCATATTACTCACTTTGAAAACTTAGATGACACATGATTAACAGTCACTTATATGTTCACATGTTTTAACTAAGATGAGCCCAAATGTACAAAATTTAAAACATTACAATGAATCATTTAGACTGAAACAAATGTGTGACCCTGTTTATGAAAACTTGTTACCATGTAAACATATTGTATATTGATACTAAGATGGTGACATTCACGTATATGTCATCATGTTGGACCCATTATTACTCAAAGGTAAGCACATAACTTTGGTAAGGTGACCACATTTTCAGCAAAAAACAATAAGTGACCATGTGTAGTGAAATATGTTAATATGTTAAGAGAAATATAAAACATGAACAATGGTCACTTTGACAGCTAAAATGGTCACATGTTTAACAAAGGCTTATATGGTCACATGTTTTGACTAAGATGGGCCCAAATGTACAAAATTTAAAGCATTACAATGATTCATTTAGACTGAAACAAATGTGTGACCCTGTTTATGAAAACTTGTTACCATGTAAACATATTGTATATTGATACTAAGATGGTGACATTCACGTATATGTCATCATGTTGGACCCATCATGTCATCATGTTGGACCACATTTTCAGCAGTAAATAATAAGTGACCATGTGGAGTTAAATATGTTAAGAGAAATATAAAACATGAACAATGGTCACTTTGACAGCTAAAATGGTCACATGTTTAACAAAGGCTTATATGGTCATATGTTTTAACTAAGATGGACCCAAATGTATAAAATGATATCATGTTAGTCTGAAGAAAGTGTGTGACCATGTTTATAAAAAAATTTCATAATGGTAATTATTGTACAATCATACAAATGTGGTGACATTGACCTATATGTCTAATGATCTAGAAATTATTACTAAAATATAGGTACATAAATTTGGTAGGGTCACCTTATTTCCAGCACTAAAATATAAGTAACCATGTTTAGTGAAAAATGTTTACATGTTAACAAAACATATATATGGTGAGGTGGTGACAAGTTCAACAATCACATGAATGTTTAGCCTAATATGGTAGTTGACCATGTTTATGCAAATATGTCATTGATCTTATATGTCATTATGTTTAGGACAATATGTGGTCATATAGAGGCACATAACTTTCATAAGGTAGCCACATTTCTAGCAATGATATATAAGTGACCATGTTTTACATAATATGCTATCATGTTAAGAAAAAAAAATTAAAACATTACAATGATTCATTTGACATTCCCTTATATGTGACCATGTTAAGTGCAATAAGGTATGGTGACAATTATTGTTAAAAGTGATTACAACTGTCAAAATACTGCTTTATTAAGAAATGATATCATCTTAGTCTAAACTGTAATATATGACCATGTTTATATGAAACTTAAAGTGATAACATATATGATCAAGAATGGTGACAAGGTGGTTTCCACTGAATGTTATCATATTAGTCAGACAATATCAAACCTTTTCAATGGCATTTGCTATTGCTTGGTCTTGGTTAGTGAAGATTGATACGGGCCGAACATCGTCACCCATGGATTCATTGAAAACATTGAATAACCACTCAAATGATTCTTCCCTCTCATTCTATAGGAAAGCACAACTGAACATGACAATTGACCAGTGATTGTTAATGCCAACAAAGGCTCCATAAATAAGATTATACCTATTTGTTCGATACGTCGTATTAAATATTTTGACATCTCCATACAACAAATAATCCTCTCTCATCATTGCGTCCCGCCAGAAAAGGTTATTTAGTCTTCCTTTTCCATCGAATTGAACACGGAAGAAAAACCCCAGCTCCTCCGCTTGCCTACTAGTCAAACGGTTGATCAATGTTGCTGCATCACCACCTTCAATTGATTTCATATTCAACCTATTAACATAGTTAATATGGTCTCTCTTAGTGTGGCCAACAAAAACATCACCCACCCGCCCCTGCCGCAACAACCCTGAATTGGACCGAAGGGGACACATGCGCTGCAATCATTGTAATACCCGTCCCTTAAGAGGACCCGTTGACTGACCACATTTGACCAAAGTGACCTTAATCGTCAAGACGATAGTTGTTAAACCGTGTAGTTGACCTAGTGGGTTACACTCGGTCGAGTGTAGTGCACTCGACCGAGTGCAGGGGACTCGGTCGAGTGTGTTGGCACTCGACCGAGTGTGTTGTGCCAGCGTGATAATACATTACACGTAAATTAGAAATCCCGGATTCGTCTTCTTATTTCTTTATTTTCCCTTTCTTCCCCAAAACCCTAGATCATCTCATCTCTTCCGTTCACTCATCCCTCGCCTTGCTAAGCTTATACCTAGGAATCGATCACGGGAATGAAGATTTACGCCGACTCCGACCTAGTCAGTCGACTATACAATAAGGTAAGTCACCGTCACCGTCTGTATGTCTTAGGTTACGAATATGTCTGTGATTAGTCGAGTCATATCGTTGTTGTAGGTGTTAATGTCAGTATGATTAAATTGATGATTGATGCTATTTGGAATGCGGTACAGGTAGGTTTTTCCTACTCAGTTGTCTGATGAATTATATGCGTATTGATGTGACGATTGTATTGTACGATGTGATTCCATATTTGTGATTTGATGGTGATGGCGGAGATGGTATGGTGGTTGGAGTTGGTTGTGACTGGTATTGTGATATTGTTTGTGAGCCATTGTGAGAGGTGGTCTCAC
>VHZZ01009893.1:35969-49987 GCA_009801015.1 Silene noctiflora | reverse complement strand
CCCCCCCGGTTTCACGCTCACGGCCAATTCACAATTGAGTTTGACTTTGCACTTTTGCAGTATATATTCATATTCATATTCTCTAAATAAAATTGGCGGCAATGGGGAAGGTGAGAGATATACTGAAGAAAAAAAGGTTGGTCGCCATTGTTTTGGGACAATTTTTGTCTGTTGTTATCACTTCTACTGGTTTCACTTCTTCTGAACTCGCTCGCAAAGGTCCTTTCTTTCCTTTTTTACTCCTTATTGTATTTTCCGTCTCAATTATTTGTCTACCTTTCATTAAAATACCTTTCTCAAGTCGACACTCCGGGGATATATCAATAAATTATTGCTAGTATTGTTATGAATTGTTTCTAAAAATTTTATTTCTGTCATTTGTTGATCATTCCTGTTGCCTTTCCCATCTAGTACTTGTACCATGCAATCAACTTAGTTTTGTGTGAACTTGTGTATGAAATTACTGTGTTTCAAAAAGGGTTATTTTATTTATTTATTATTTTTTGGTCAATGTAATGCACTCCTGACAAAAAGTGCAATTAACCTCTGCCATTCTTTTCTTAATTTATGATTTTTGGTTGGCCAAGGGGGTTTGTATTTTGACGAGGTTTCTAATAATAAATTATGGTTTCAAGTTTAGTGTGGAAACTCATTTTATGTTCCCAACTACGCTTTACTTCTGATTCCGTTTGTTATATGCAATTCACAAATTATAGAATAAGACTGTCTTAGTTAAGGCGTTCTAGAAATCTGTTATAGGAGACGGCCAACAGCCCAACTATCTTAACTTTTTTGTACAGCCCCTCCTCCCTGGCCTCGCATCACTAAGGTTTTATCATCTTAAATTCAGCTGCTTCTGAGTTCTGGCATTCTTATTTTAGGTGGAAGTTTTCTGTAGTTTCATGAGGTTGGTAGTTAATTGTAGTTCCGTGTTTCAGTGGAAGTGATTTTGGTTTTTGTAACGGAATCTCACTTTTAATCTTTTTCGGGCTTTTTATTATTCTTTGGCCTGTAAAGGTATAGCTTTTTACTACATTTGGTATGAATTAACGCTGGAAAATTTTATAGAAGTATCTCTCTTTAGCCTCTAATGATAGAGTTTTGTTCATTCAGGAATAAATGCACCAACATCCCAATCCTTTCTAAATTATGTGCTACTGGCTATTGTGTATGGATTAGTAATGCTTTTGAAGAAAAAGCAGTTAAAGGTAAGAGCTTTATCGATCTCACTATTTATGTCAATGCTCTTTCATTTAGCCGGTAAATTGGTATTGTATATGTTTGTACCTCACTTTCGTTTCATGCTGGACATGTTTGTTTTAAGATTTCGCCTTCTTGTGCATGCAATTGTCATGTTGACTTTTTAGTCTGTTGCCACACACAACTTGTTTATAAATTTTTCAAATCGAAATATTTGCATTGGAGTTTTCGACAAAGTACGCAAACCTTTTGAAGTTATTGGTGGTCAACTTATTGATAAAAGTATGACAGGGAGAGGATTCTGTTTTAAAATTCACAATATACAGTCTTTTGGTATGATCTTGTAAGAAAATTCATCTTTAATTGCATTATTGCAGTTGACATTTTCCGTACTGTGAATTATTGGGAAGTACATTTTGTTATTAATAAACTATATGTGTTGCAATCCATGTTCGACTTTGTAATCTGCTTGATATCGTCATTTTGTATCTCATAGGCTCATTAGCATCTGAATTCTAAAATATTTGACTTGATAACTGTCCCCATCAAAATACTCCTGACCTATTCTTGTTTGCAAATTGCATAGGATGTTGTTTGAACCTAGCCTTTGTTTAGCAAATAATAATAATCTATCACAGATTGGATACGTACTCCTGACTTTTGAAACAGTCTGTACTTGTGCTAACGGAATTCTCAAAGTAAAATGGATGAATCTTGAAGGAAGGCTGAAAAGGAACCTCAGAGTATAATTTGGGATCCTCTAGAGTAAATACAAATTACATCATCGAGGAACATGATATTAAAAGTCAGATTTACCTTACGCCTTAAATGGGCATTTTTTTTTTAATTTGCTGCTAGAGTTCATCAGATACATATTCGTTATTAGTATGAGACCCTCTATAACTTTTAGGAGGTACTAAAGCGAAGTGAGAAAAAAATAGTTGGTTAAATAACCATACAACTATAGATGCTGCTTTTACATACGTTTAACTCTGAAATACTGAACCACATCCCGCTCTCTGCTTTGTTGGTAATGTCCAAACCTTTGTCGATATGCAGTTTTTATGTTAGTTTAATTTCCTTGTATGAAATGTGTGGTGGACTGATGATATAGGTCTTGTACCAATGTTGTAATGGGCGCAGTTGATGTTGATAATGTAATTTAATGTCTTAAATCCTGAGATAGTTTCTAATCTATATGTGTACCCTGTTTCTGGGAAGGTTTTATATATATTTTAAATTACATCATGCAGGCAAAATGGTATTTTTATGTGATTCTTGGACTGATAGATGTGGAAGCAAATTTCTTAGGCATGTTCTTCTCCCCTGAAACTTTTAACTTTTGAAACGCTATATATAGTCATAAGTAGAGTTAACACCACAATGAGGACTTGAACTTTGATATTTTTTAGTGATAAGGACTTCAATTTCTGCCGTTTAGCGTTAAGGACTCCATTGTGTTTCTCCATTTGTATAGCTGTTAACATTTCCTTTTGCTAGCAATCCTGGTGCTTATACAGGACATGCATTTTGCCACAAAAACCAATTAAGTTAGGTGAACACTTCAAGTATTTGGAACTTTTTTTTTTTATTTTATAAAATTACATAAATTGATTTATAAAGGGCATTACATATTACTAGGGCTGTAAATAAAATAATCTAACCTCGAGTTCGGGATCGACTTGAAGGTTTGAGCTCAAGCTCGGGCTCGACTCGAATACTCGTCAAGCCTAAAAAATTGAAGCTTGAGCTCGTATTGGAAAAGCCCGAGCTCGAGCTTGGGTCGAGTACGAATCGAGCTCGTTTTTTGTCATTATATTATTTTCACTTTTTCACCATCTGAATCTAACTAAATATAAATGTTTTTAAAAAAACAAATAAAATTAGAAAATACTAAAAGAATACTCCCTCCCATTCACTAACATCTTCCACATTTCCTAAAGCGGAAAATTAACAAAGATCTTCCACTTTCCTTATTTGTCTATTATTTGTGGTTATAATAACATTTAACCCCACATCCTCTCTCCTACTTTCATTTTCCTCCACACATTACCACTCCACTAAATATTGGTCCAAAACCAATGTGGAAGATCATATAGAATAGGAGGGAGTATTATACTATACTCCCTCCATTCAACTCCACACTACCACTATCTATTTTGCACACTATTCACAAGCGAGTATTCAAATTCAATTTTCTCTCAATACGTAAATGAAATTATATTCATGTGGGATCTTGTTTGATTCGTCTTTACGAGTATATTATAAATATATATAACTTTTATAATTTTTGCAAATACGTAGCTAACAATATTTACCGCGTAAAACACGCGTTCGCAAACGTGAAAAAAGAAAGTGGTAGTGTGGAGTTGAATGGAGGGAGTAATATACATATAAATGCCTAAATAACATATTAAAATAAAATTAATATTACGATATAAAAATTAATATTAAAATTATAAGCGAGCTCAAACGAGCTTCCGAGCAAGGCCTTGCTGAGCTCAGGCTCGGTTCGTATTTAGCCAAGCTTAGCTTGAGCTCCTCGGTTTAACCGTGCCGATTCCGAGGACTCGACGAGCCGGCTCACATCTCCTCTAGTTTGGGGAAAGGGGGGCATGAAGATAGCGAAGAGTTGAAAAATACAGGATTTATTTAGATTGGTTATGGCATGACCTTAATTGGAAATTTTGATCGAGGTTATGGTGTACAATACTCCATGATATAGTATATACCATTGATGAAGATGCTGGAGATGAACAAATTTTGTAGCAGACTTACATTTTAGAGTAGATAGGAGAGTTTAGAGTAATCACAATTCACACATAAGGCTGGGTAGATAAATTGATTTGATTGATTTTTATTCTTTATGCCAATACTACATTTTATTCGTGTAAGAGTCCGAGCAAATGGAAATGTAACGGAAGTCTTATGGAAGTCCTTAACGCTAAACAGTAAAAGCTTGGGTCCTTATCGCTAAAAGAAACCAAAGTTCAGGTCCTTATTGTACTGTTAACTCGTCATAAGTATTTGCCAAGTATATTTCCCTTTCGAAGGAACTACACAATGTTTCTGATAACCTCTGACTCATATCTGCAGTGGTTAAGGCATATCAGTACACATCTCTGACAAGTGTTATGCTTCTGGATTGTTGGGCAATACCATGTGTGATCATCCTCACCTGGATTTTCCTGAAAACTAAGTATGGATGGAGAAAGCTTGTGGGTGTAGCTGTTTGTGTTCTTGGTCTTGTCTTAGTTGTTTTTTCAGATGTCTATGCTCAAGATCGTAAAGGTAACACGGTTGAGTGTTGACTTCTGACATTGATTATTGGTTATTATCTTCTTTGTGTCCAATATAATTTCTTGTAAAATTTTGCATGCCTCTATTTTGATATCATAAATGTTATGAATGTCCGATGCATATTTTTACCTACGATGTTCGCCGCATAGTGGAGTCATCCAAATTGAATTGTGTTCTATATTGATCTGGAAAACCTTCGCCATAATTTACCAGCGTCTCAATTTTAATGATTGAAGTCCACAAAATCTTGATGTCAGACCCCATCCAATTAACCATATTATAAATGCGGAATATCAAATATTTATGAGAATTTGTGCTGGTCTCACGATATTACAGTCTTATAGGATACTTACGATAGTTAACGTAATTAGTCCCTGTTAGTGGATAAGTTTCTGATGCTGTAATGGGTGTAGAGTATGTTCCAGTGTAAGTCATTAACTGCTGATGTGATGTTATTTAGTTCTTACGGGCGATATAAAATTCGAAAGATCTGTATACTAGTTGGTTTGTACGGAATACTAGGTTGTTCAGAAGACACTCTTCAACAGTTGTACGAATCTGTCAAGACTTCATGACATGACATGTATTGATATCTTGGTTTCTAGAAATTCTAGAGTCTAGCATATGGATGATGGTCTTACAAATTTGGCCTTAGTATGTTATATGACTAACAATGTTGTACAACTTTTGCATTTTCTTTCTTTTGTTGTCTGCAGTCTTTTGGTTTAGTCGTTCCTTTGTTTTACCTATGTGAAGTTCAACGGTTTTTTATTTACCTTGCCAGTAGATCTTAAGTATTACTGTAACTGTGTTATCTTTTTTAGCTGAGACTGTGGTGTGCTTCAGCTGCAGTAAACAACGATGATACTGTTATAATTGTTCAACTTAGATAAATTCTCGAGCTTTGTTTCGGGACGGTTCTCACTGTATCCTTTTGTTATCACTAGAGCGTGGGAGCAATCCATTAAAAGGAGACTTGTTTGTGATAGCTGGTGCTACCCTTTATGGAGTATCCAACGTCAGCGAGGTTAGCAGTATTTTTAATGCTTGTCATTCTTTGTATTTGCAAATTGTTTTTGACAAATCTTCTTGCTGTCTTGGTTGGCCTCTTGAATTTTCCATGAAGCTTGCCATATTGTTTGGTGTCTGATGTCATGTCCTTGCCGTGATTATTTGCCTGCAGGGCATATCTATCACCAAATAAAGCACTACTGTCTCAAAACTTCTCCAGCCTTTTTCTTTACACTTCCTTACTTCCAACATATTCTAGACTGATTTTTGTTCTCTTATCGGCAAGCTATGGTGTCCTTTATTCTCTTGTGGTTATGATAGACTGATCATATGTGAGATGCTATCTTCACTAAGAGTAAGACTGCAATGCAGATCTCAATTGGATAGTTACCTAAGACAGAATCTATTTTGACATTTCATTATCTATGTACATCTTTTCAACTTCCTGTCACTAAGAACAATATGCAAATTAAATTGAATGAAGTCAATGAACTTTCTAAAATTGCAGTCTTATGATTAATTTTATTTTAAATGAAGCCAAAGATTCACTATTCTTTGATTATGTTTTACTCCGTATAGATTATAATGGCTCCCTGAAGTGACCACGCATCTTTTTAATGTAAAGTAACAGTCAGTTGTAATTTTTATTGCGAGTCAAGCGGAATGTTGGAAACAGCCTCTTAAGTTCATACTTTCATTGACACGGAGGCTAAGCTGCGTACATTAGACCCCTCTTCAATTGATTTAGCAAGGAGCCTTTGATGGTGTACACAAATAGATTGATGTAACCTTACTCTATGGGTTTAATTTTCTGTTGAGTTATATGGGTGATTGGATTTAAGTTAATGCCACACTACTAATCTCCGTAATTGTTCAACTTTATTGCATTACTCACTTCATATCTATATTACTTCACATTTGACACCACGGTTACTCACTTCATATCTATATTACTTCACATTTGACACCATGGTGTCGATACTTCGCTTAAAACTTTAAGCGACACACAAATACGGTCAAACAAGTGTCTTGACCAATTACTTACCCTCTGTACTTACCAAGAGAGCAAATTATAAATTTTCTTTTAGTTTCAACCGGGGCACTTGCCTCTCCCATTTTTACTTTTTCTATTTTCCTTTTTGCTCTTTTTTTACACCGTTGAAATTTCTTTTGAGGATTATTTATAAAGTATCGGACATGTGTCCTTTCTAGTGTTGGTCACGCCTTATGGCCGACACGTGACATGGTTGCTAAGTGAAGTGCCGAAGTAACATAGATTCATTTTCATTGCTTTTATGCAGGAATATCTCGTGAAAAAGGCTGATACTGTAGAACTCATGGCCATGTTGGGGGTGTTTGGTGCCATCATAAGTGCTATTCAAATGTATCCTTGTTTTTGACTTGCACATTCTTAATAGTACTTTCATCTGATGATCATTGTTATTTTAGACTCCTACTACTCTTTCCTTTTCCTCTTCCACCCCCTTTTTTCACTTTAAAGATTTCTTTTATTGACCAATGTATGGCGGCTCAATTTTCACTGATTTAATGGGCATGTCAGCCAGAGTTGCATATATTTGTACAGTACGTTGAATCTGAATGTTGAAGTTAGTTCTTGACGTATTCTTAGAAGCATATTGGAGCGCACTGAGCTCAAATCAATCCACTGGTCAGCTGGAGCAGTAAGTCTTTATAACTTTAACCTTGTTGTACATTTTTTTTATTAAGAATAGATGCTGCTCAACAATCTTATGCTTAGTTGTTAGATAGACTACTATTCTGAGCTTCTGTTTGGTGCTAGTTTTGAAGCCTTTTCCTGGGTTGGACTTGATATGCTACTAATTTAGTACGGTTCAGTAGCTATTTTTTGGTTTATAGTGGAGTCAAAGACTTATTATTCTTTGGTGGTGGATTTCAATGGAGTAAAGCAAAATGATGACGCTCTCCTTTTTGTGAAGTAGCAATCATTTGATGTTCCCGATACAATTTTCATTTTTGGGCATCTGAAAAGAGTGTCTCCATGCTTCTAACATAGGGGTAACGCTGCATACATCCGATTTTCCCTTTCCTCGCAATTTGCAAGAGCCCTTGAGGCACTAGGGTAATTTTGTTTCCGTCATTTTTTTTAGTTTTGTATCATGGATTAAAATAATATGGGTCCTTCAGCTGGATGTACTTTTTTTTATTGAGAAGTAGGGGTCATTTGATGTTACTCTCAATGTTATTATCATTATGATCATTTGGAAACAACCTATGTCTGTTGTTAACCTAATGGTACCATGCAGTCCCCTATATCCCGCCATTTGGCACTGGGGCGTTGTTGTTGTGCTGGTTGTTGTCACTGTACGCTGAGATATGTTGGTAATTAATTCAGTTGGATGGATTGATTCAAAAGAAGTAACTGGCCTTAGAAAGATGTAACTGGCCTTGTAAAAGCACATTTTATTTTTATAATCTTTTGTATGCTGATCCTTGATGTTTAACCTCTTTGGTTTCAGGCACTTCCTTTTGTTGGCTTTGCAGTTGCAATGTTTCTTTTCTACTCATTGGTGCCTGTCTTGCTGAAGGTATTTCTTGAATTATAAGAGATTCCCTTGTGTTTGAAGGCATTATCTAATTATCTTGGGGTCATTTATTTATTTGTATCCTTATTTTAAGCTACTATAGAGTTCCTAAAGAGTTGAGACTAATCTAACTCGAGGACAGTCTGACATCTTTGTTTCCACAGATAAGTGGATCGACGATGCTCAATCTCTCTCTATTGACCTCAGATATGTGGTCGGTTGTGATTCGTATCTTTGCCTATCGTGAGAAAGTACATACCTTACCTTTTGTATCCTGGTTTTATGTCAATTAACATTTGTCAAGTGTAAGATAGGTACTGTTTAAACTAAATTCTGAAACTTGTGATATTGCAGGTTGACTGGTTGTATTATGTAGCTTTTGCCGGGGTTGCAGTTGGGCTTGTAATATATTCTTGGTATGTGTCTTCAAGTTCAACGCCTATGACTTTTGTCAGTTTCTTTTATATCTCGTTGGTAAGCTTTAAGTTTAACTGACTAATGAGATAGTCATACACAAAATTAGGGTTGCTTAGTAAGCTCAACCCATTTGTTTGTCGCTGTATTACTCTGACATGCTGCTGGGTCGAATGACATATGACATGTAATGTCGGGAAAATACCATGTGCTAGGCCAAAAACATGTAGTGTTTACTAAAAAAGCATTGTCCGGAAATTCGACATGCACTTTAGCATTTACAATAAGATTTCTTGGACACAAATGGTCAGCTGATACACGCTTAGCAACTTTTCTTTCTATCAGAAAATATGATGATTATGGTTAAAATCATCGACAGAAATGTTGGTTCTTTTGATAGTGTTAGATCTTAACTTCAAAAGGACTTTATCACAAGTATCGGTCGTCAGGTATAGCTGAAGTAACGCCTTTTATTTTTACTCTAGGGGTGACAAAGTAGAAGAGAAAGCCAGCGGTGGTGACGTTGCTAAAACAGAAGAAGAAGAAGGGAGCAGACGACATGATGAGGAACTTGATGTTAGAAATTCAAATCGAGATGTTGCCACCGACAGTTTCAGAAGAGGTCCAAGTTTTGATGTTGAACACAAGGATGAAGTCCGTCCGAGCGTTTCCTGATCAGCCCTTTGACTGGGACATGATTCTGTTGCATCATTGAGTTTACATGACTACATATATAGAATATTAACACTCATCTCATTGCTGATGAGCAGATCATGTCCGAAATTTTGATGTTCAGGAATGATGGTATTTTTATATGTGCAGTCATCATATCTGTTATCAAAGCTGGCCCTTTGAGTCTTTGATACTATGTTTGTATTGTGTTGGTTACCTGCAATTTTTAAAGTTCCAACTTTATGGATAACATTAATATCGTTTTGAAGTTATGTGAATACAAGGTTTGGTGTTCCGATTGTACTTCGGTCATTTATTTAATTTGACATTAATTGACAAATATTTTGATGGATCAACATTTACAATATACTTCTCAATTTTTAAAACGATTAAATTATTAAAAAATATTCATACCTTTTACAAGTTTTTGTATTTTCTACTGTATAAAAGAAGTTAAAAACTTAACAGTCCGTCTCATTGTAGACGGTCACTATCCGTCTAAAGCTGAAGACGGATAGTGGCCTTCTCACAAAATGCAAGTGGGGTATCCATTTCCCACTCAATTGCACTATAATGAGAATTTGTGAAAACTTAATCACTCCATCTTTTACGAGGCTATTTTAATCAAAAATTGCTTTCCAAAAAAAAAAAAAATATGTCTGACTCAAAATTTGCTACCTTTGACAGAAGGAAAAAAAAAAATGAATAATTTATCAAATTTTTTAATTTTCCTCTCAAATTCATATCATTTTCCAATCCTATCCCCCTTTCTTTATTCCTTACCGTAATTGTTTGTAAAGTTTTTTACAAATGGTGGTTATTCAATTGATTTCCTTAAACTTAAATTAAGCATGTTCATTCTCTGTCTTCTCCGCATCTAAAAATGTCACTTATCATGATTTTTTCAAAAACTATTTCCACTAGTTTTGTTGATATAGGCAAAAATAAATTTTATTTTGGCGATTCAAGTGTGAGAAAATTGCAAGAGGGAGAGTGAAACAATGGTTGGGATGGTATGCGTTAATGATAGGTGTTTCTAGTGGCGATCACTTGATGATAGAGACTTGAATGGCGTTGGTTACCATGGAGTAGCAAGAGTGGACGAAGTTTGTTTGTTTGTTTTTTGTCGGTTATAAGAAGGATGCAGCTATGTTTCATAGTGTTGAGATTCTCTAAATCCCTTTTACAGTATGAATTTAATTATAGTTTTGTAGGTTTTTTTTTTTTGGTAAAAAAGTATCTAATATTTAGGGTAGTTGGCACCAAAAATCCTAATAATTTTTTTCCCAAAGATACCAAATATTTAGGTTTGTTTGTTAAGAAGTACCAATTGGAGATTCCATTAAAAAAAAAAAAAAAAGAGGTCAAGATTTCGTCTTAACTTGATGAAAATATGATTTTTGTGTGGTTAAATCTTATAATTAGTGTTTCCGGTAAAAATATATCGAGTACTTATACAAATTACACGAGACCAATGAATGTTTTGTTGTTGGCTAAGCTCGGTCCGATGTTGATGTCTCTTGCGTCCTTGGACTTGAGGTCCTTGAACTTGTTCTTTTCCTCTTGGCTGAGTTCCTGAAATAGGGAACAAACCTCGCCTTCAGTGGATCCGGGAAAAGTCTCTCTGATACCTGAGTCAGTCTTTGTTCTCACTTTGAGGGCCGACAGGGTCTCTCGTGAGAAGATTACTTTAGCCGACTAACTGTATTGAGAGAACTTGCTTAGAGGGTGATACCGATGATTACATCTCTACCACATGATATTTAATCTATCTTGGCAACACTCCGATTTCTCGGTCCTCTAAAAAGCAACGAGCTCTTTCACGTTCTTCCACCGAAGCTGAGTTTCGAGCTATCGCCGACACAACCTCTGAAGTCCTTTGGCTCAAATCGTTACTTCATGAGATTGGCATCTCTGTGGCTACACCACCTACAATCTATTGTGACAATCTTAGTGCCACGCATTACTCAGCTAATCCGGTTTTTCACTCGTGCATGAAGCATCTCGCTCTTGCCTTTCATTCTGTCAAAGAGCAAGTCAGGCTTGGTATGATCAGAATTTAACACATCAATGGCTCCGACCAGCTTGCAGATACACTTACTAAACCTCTTCATAAGCCACGGTTCATCGAACTATCTTCCAAGATTGACCTCCGTTAAAGACCGTCCATCTTGAGCGGGAATGTCAAAGATATATCTTCAAAGGTCAAAGATACTATATTGCAATCTTCCACAAACAAGAATCTATCCTAGCATATCGTCTATTGTTAGCAATCTGTTTATATGTATTATTTGTTACCTTTATTTCCTCCTAAAATCATGGAGATGATTGTGTAATTAGTTATAGCCTTTGCCTTGTAAAGTTAGTATATAAACTCATGTAACTTAGCCTTCATATATATACAATAACACTTATTCTTCATACTGGACACGTACTATCAGCCTGAACTCAGGTTTTGTGATGCTCATGGTGGTGGAGACTTGAGTTGTGGTGATGGCGGGTTTGCTTTCGATTACTAGTTTGTGAGGATGCTGCTGTTCCACGACTCGGTGAAGCATGAATGGCTTGATTTGGTAGATTGAGCCATTGAGGAGGATGAATTTGGTCTCCTGTTCTGAAATTGGAAAGCAGGGAATTGAGTTGGGATTTGGCTAAAGTCAAACACTCGACTTCCCTTTACATTTGGCCTCTTATTTCGCTTCACACTAGAGGTGGCAATCGGGTTAGTCGGATCGGGTTTGGTTGGGTCAAGCCGGGTCGGGTCATATCGGGTTCGGGTCGAGTCGGGACGGGTTCGGGTAGTTATCGGGTCTGGTCATTTTGGGTCAAATGATGTATCGGGTCGGGTCGGATTTGGGTCGGGTCATTATCGGATCCGGCTACTTCATCGCATTATTACAATTTTTAACCATTAAATTTAGTTTTTAACCTATTTTTTCGTTTAATTACTTTATTATTAGGTCAAACGTATCAATCTTAACACAAAATCACTTTCATTTTGATCAAAATTAAGCTTAATAATTGTTGGGTCATCAATTTAATCGGGTCAGTATCGGGTTGGGTCAATATCGGGTTGGGTCTGGGTCGAGTTCGGGTTTGTGATAATCGGGTCATGTCGGGTTACAGGTCGTCATCGGGTCGGGTCGGGTCGTTTTCGGGTCACAATATTTTCGAGTCCTGTCGGGTCGGGTTTGCGCGGGTTCGGGTCGGATCAGACTTGCCAGCTCTACTTCACACCATCATAAGAACACGTCTTTGACCCGTCTCATTGACTCGTCCTACCAACTCACGAGCTAGTTCCTACTGAAGAACAGTACAAATTCTCGAAATATAACTAATATTTATATTATTTATAATTAAGCTACTAATTACTAATTAAACTAATAAAATGAGGTATTTAATCATATAAGCACACAAAATCGAGTTGAATATAAGATAAAAATATGGATAAAATGACACTAAAATATTACTTATCAACCCTTGGCTAGGCGAGGACTACAGGCTCGGCCGCCTTCGAGACCGAGACGCCCTTAACCACATGGGACTATGGGAGTCATGTTTTAAATTCTTTGGGCCTTTGAAGAGGTCTCATGGGCATTAGCACTAGCTTTGGGCCTAATAGATTAGGTCTAATAATCGTCCCCCAATAATCCCCTATATACTAAAAGATTAACAAAGCTCTAAATTTTCCCGCTTAGTTTTCCCGCCTATTTGACACTCTTCTATAAAATATTTGCATTCTAATTAATTGAGCTCACTATCTATATTTAGTTTTACACAATATTTAATTCCTAATAAATCATAAACCATGGATATTAATTGTAATTATGGTCACAATTTTTCATAAATTATTATTTAGCTTTTATATGAACAAAGAAAATTCTCTACCCTTTTAAAAATGGAATAAATATAATTATTATCAAATTTTCTTACGTTTTTATCTAAAAAATCCGTGCTTTCGCGTGGGATCTACACTAATTAGTATTAATAGTTTTGACATCATGTTATTATACTACCACCAAATAACTTTATTCTCTTACATCTTCCTCCCTTACTCCTTTCTCCCTTACTCCTTTCATTCTCCATACCCACCATTGATCTAAAACGACTCGGATTAAATATTGAGTAGTTCGTTGGACAGTTCGAATTGTAGATCTGAACCTCTAAATGTTTGGATTAATTGAATTGCAGCGGAAAATTACGTGTTTTTAAATGGTTTTTGTACGATAGATGCACAAAAATAAAGAAAGATATGGATTAGTGTAAAATCTCGAAGAATAACAACTAAAACTTGAATTAGACTAGTAACCTCACAAGACTACTCGAATAACTCGGGATTCAACCTTGCAAGGAAGAAAGGATACTAAACTCGCAACTTTAGAAGGGATACTCGCAAGTAATTAAGTTTAAAACTCGACTTCAATATATCATGTATGAATAATAAGGACGACATAACTCCCTATTAATAGTCTATATGGAACGACCTAACATGCCTATGCCGGTTTCCATATCTCACCATAACACAAATAACTTGTCAACTAAGCTAGCTAGAATTAAGAAAGTTTTCCTAAATAATTTAGGAAAGTATTACGACACTCTAATTAAATAATTCAACTTGAATAAAATAAATCATAAACTTTAAACATACTAGGATATGACTCCTTATGGAAGAAGCCTCGACACCACTTCCTTGGACGCCAACTAAACGCGTGAGCTTTGTATGAACAATACTGGACCAGTTTGAACGGTCCGGAGGATTGTTCACTCACTACTACAAAAACGGTCATGGACATCAGTTGATGGACATCGGATTTTCGAAACAACTGATGTAACAATAATGCACATCAGAGTTAATCG
>VHZZ01009893.1:20814-32588 GCA_009801015.1 Silene noctiflora | reverse complement strand
CCATATGGACATCACTGAACTCTACATCGGAGCATAATCCGATGTCCATATGCCAAAAAGTCCGATGTCCATGACCGTTTCTGTAGTAGTGACTAACCTTCATTTTGACAGATTCCATTCCAAGTTAACATGTTAACTTGACTTGAGTATGTGTGCAGTGGACCGAGTGGGAGGTATATTGGACCGAGTATGTGTCACTCGGCCGAGTACAAGCAGTAATCGACCGATTGAGTGGCACTCGACTGACTGGACTCGCCACTCGATTGAGTGCAGCGTATCAGAGGGCGATATAACCTATGACGGGGTCCCATTTTACCTAACCCTAATTCATTTCCCCGTCTCTCTCTTCAACTCCAAATCCTCTCTCGTATCTCTAAAACTCTCCCTAGACCTCTCCAACGGCATGTGAGCTTGGATTTAAAGATGGTACCTCCACCTATGTCCTGATCTACCCTTGTAAGTCGAAATCTCACATTTGTCCTTATATTTCTTTGAACCCTAACTTTTGGGGGATTTGTTGGGTTTATTAATTAGTAATTATTATGATGGGTAATTAGTGGGTAATAAAAAAGGTTTTACATAGTAAAAGTATATAGAATATTTTGTGATAGTTATTGTGTAATTTATGTTGGATGAGACGGTTTTAGGAGACGGGATCTTGCTTGTCTTGGATGGCTTATAGAGTATGCTTAAAGGTAGGATTTTCTTACTCGGTTTTAGTAATATAAATGCTTGTTTGCGTGTTCATTGTTCGTGTCTCCATGGTATGAGTCGGTTTGCATCACATTATGATATTAGGATTGTTATGAGTCTGACATTGTGTCGAAAATGTATATTAGCATGATATCGGATTATGACGACTCAAAGAGTCGGGATGTTTGAGGAATTGGCATTCGCGGTATATTGGAAATGTGTCTCATGATGAGTCGAATTTTAGCATGTTGTGTAGCATCTTACATTTATTGCGATTGTTGTATATGTTGGAGGATATGACAGAGTCGTGGTGGTGATACATGGTTGTTGAGGAGACGTAAGGCGGTTGGGAGACCATATTATGCTTGGGTCACCTCTTGGAGCTTCACTATAATACATCGGATTTGTGACCTTAGGCTACTCAGCCGAGTGGGGACTACTCGACCGAGTAGCTAATTGGGATGATATGTCAGCATTCTGTTTGTTGAGGACTCGAGCGAGTGTGAGAGCACACGGTCGAGTGAGGCATACTCGATCGAGTGTCCTGCACTCGTTCGAGTGTGTCTTACTCAGTCGAGTGTCCCATACTCGACCGAGTGTCCGGTTCGTTACGGGTTTTTACGCGGTTTGATATAAATAGAACGTGAGGCCGTGATTATTTATCTTTTTATTCTATAACATTCTCAAAGCACTTTTTACACTCAAACGACGTAACACTGCTCATTTCTACTTTCTATCAATCCTAAGGCGTTTATTCATCTTTTATTGGGGATTTTCACACCTTCGTCCTTGTAATCAATTGGGTAAGTCGTTGATCTAGTCTTTGATAGTTTTATGGTACGATAGTGAAATCCTAATTAGAGTATTTGGGGGTTTTGAGATTTGATTGCCTTTATTCGTTGTGTTGATTTGTTAATTATGTTATAGGAGGAGACTTCGTAGAAGAAGCCTTTTGATTTCCTTGTTGTGCTTATCGGAATTGCTTATCAGGTAGGGTTACCCTACTCAGTTGGTTGTGGAATAGTATATGCATCAATGTGATGATCCTTATTATTGTTTTATGATATTCATGATATGGTTGTTATATGGTTATGATTGTTGCAGTTTGGAGATGATATTGTGAGCCATTGCGAGAGATGGTCTCACCCCCATTGTTCGCCTCTTGCGTTATCTCGGCACAAGGGGGATGGGAACATTGATGGACTGGGTTCTCTTTTGTGTGAGCGGGGATTTTGGTGGTAAGGTTGTGGTTCCCACTGGCGGCGTGGATTACCTATTGCGATGGGTAATCTGACAGAGCTACAAAACTTGGTGTGTAGTCGGTTACTAGTTACTATGAAGTTTGGAGATGGTGATTTCTGGTTACATTGGATGTTCTTTTTATGTAATGATATGGTATGTTATTGTACAATTGGCTGACCCCATTTCTGCTTTCAAAACTGTGGTGATCCATTCGGGGATGGTGAGCAGTTGGCTTAGCAAGTGATGATGATCATTGTTGTTGATGTTGCCGCGGGACTGGACAGGGACAGAGTCATCACCAGTTGTAGTCGTTTAGCTTCCTCATACTTTAGATACTTATTTTGATAATACAGTTTCGAGTTTTGGTACTATTCGTATTTTGGAGACATGTAATCAGTTATTTAATCTTTACCTTTAAATTATGTTTCATTATGGATTTTGTGATGTGCACTGCCTCGGGTAACCGAGATGGTAGCGCCTTCATGTCTTAAGGTAGTACTTGGTAAGGTGCCTTGGGATATGGGGGTGTTACATTCACAATCCAAGAGGCATGTGCACGTTACTTTCTTGAGTTATGGAGGTGCTCGTATGGTGTCACGACTCCTGGCAGGAGTCCGGTTAGCTCCTGGGATCGGTACCACGGGTGTGTCCCAAGTACCTGTTTTACGGACTTGCGATCCGACATTTTTGTAGGCGGTGTTGCGATGCCGTCACCAGTTGTTGATACCGTGGGTTTATCCCTGGTACCCGTGAGGTGGTTATGGAGTTTTCACGGATGGAGAGTTATGTCTTGTGCATTCTATGTCGTGTTGCATGTTTATACAGTTGTGTCATGTCTTAAGTATTTATATTATTGAAACTGACGTGTGTTGGTTGTGTATTTATTGTCACCTATTTCTGGGGTGGTCTGTGTTGATCATATGAAATTTTCGATCATATGAGGAGCAGTTTGAGTATAGGTTTGCATTTGGTGTCTAACGGGAGACAGGACAAGCCATGAGCTTTGGTGATCACCGAGTCGAGTGTAGTTTCAATACAAAAGTTGTTGTAGTCAGAACTTGTATTATTTGTTCCTTTACCAGTTGTTCCGTAATTCACTAAACATGTTATTTATATAATGTTTCTTAATTGTAATTCCGATCTCACTGCCTCCGGAAACCGAGATGGTGACATCTTTCGATTACCTTGACCGGGTAAGAAGGGAGATGTTATAGGTTGATTTAGAGGAGATGGGGTTGTTTGGTTGAAGGTTTAATGATTAAATAAGGGAAATCAAATTAATTAGGGTATAGTATTAATAGCTTGGCAGAATGTTGGCTTTTTTTGACGAAAACTGTTAGTCGGTACTTATTAGTTATTAGAAACAAACATAAATATCTGGTACCTTTGGGCCAAAAAAATGTTAGCTACTTTGATGTCAACGAGCCTAAATGTTTGGTATTTTACTACTTTTTGACAAAAACCCCTAGTTTCATCATTTAATTACAGCTAGAATCATTATAAGATAATAACATCGACAAATATAAGAATTTGGTTAGTTTAATGGTTATTGACTAAAAGTATGGAATCAATTGTTTCCACTATTATCATACCTTACTTGTCACAAGTTTTCTTTAAAAATTGTGAGTTATGAGAGGAGAGATGGACTGAGAATAAAAGTGAAAAGAAAAAAATAAAAGAGAAGCAACTAAACTATTACTCATAATATTTATAGGAGGGAAATAATGGAGGAGGAAAGAGAAGATTGATTTATTAGAGGTACAAATTCTCATTGAAGACATGCACTATCCGTCACAAGCTGAAGATGGGTTGGATAATACCATTTGACAATGAAATGGGCTGGATAGTGTGCAAGTTGGCTGAAAAATAGTTTGTAATAATTTACTACTTCCTCCATTCAAATCCACTCTACCACTTTCATTTTTGTACACTATTTATATGTAGACATTTAATTTCAATTTTTTCTCAATACATACGTGAAAATATATTCATGTGGGCTCTGGTTTGATTCGTCTTTATGAGTACATTAAAAATATCGAACTTTTATAATTTTTGCAAATACGTAGCTAACGGTATTTAGCGCGTAAAACACGCGTTGGTAAACATGAAAAAACAATGTAATAGAGTGGAGTTGAATGGAGGAAGTACTAAAGTGGTCACATAATAGTCTCCTTTATTAACATTATGTTATGTTACCATTTAAATTTAAATTGTTAACATCTAATTAAAATTATTTATACCCTCTACAACATGAGTTGTAGGATAGGTCGAACATTGTATTTCCAAAGGAACATACCAAGGAAATGTCCATAATTGAATGCAATTCAGAGGAGAGAAATGAGCTTCTACATAACATTCTGAATTCTCGCAACAACAAGTCTGTCTTTCAAGCTTCATATCTGGAGTTTTACATGGTTAAAATTGATGTTATATAAATAAAATCTTGAAGAAGTCTACTTTTATATGATTTTGGAATCAACAAGATTAGTTGTGTAGATTTTTCAGGATCAGCCTCAAAAAACTGGCATACAAGAATGTTATCCTGTTTTTTGAAATGACTTGTCAGTACTAAAACTTGAATAACTCAAGATTTACACATGATTTTTGGTTAATTCCTTTTGGAGGTGAAATACAATTTCATTATATTTCATTTCATTTATCATGGGTGTTTTTAGCCAACCTTAGTTAGGAGATATGATTTTTCAACGTTCCTTCTGATGCACATGAAAACTGCTGAACATCCAGAATTAACCTTTTGTCACTCAAAATTGAATATCTCGAGTTCTAGGTTATCTATTCATGTAATTATTTTTGGACAATAAAGATAACTCCTTTATATTTCATTTGGCTCCTGTAAAGAATTCTACTTCATTCCAAGATAAGAGTCATGGACACTGCAAGCCTGACCCGATTCCTGAAATGCTATGATAATGTTTGTTTCATGATTGTGAGCAACAAGGGTTGTCAAGTCTATTTGTCATGCTTTAAAGGGAACGTCTAAACTGCCCATATGATCCTCAAAGAGTCATAATGTCATGGTGTGAGGGAAGAAAAAAATTGTTTCAGAATAAGAAGACTTTTGGCTTAAGAAAAGTAAACAACAATTTCTGAATTCTGAAAGCAATATCTTGTGGTCCTCCTTTGTGTTGTTTTTTCTTTCCCTTTGCTTTATAATTGCATCTACCCCAAGCCAAGATACTTCTAAGCTCTTAGAGTCCTTGTGCTGTAAAGGACCCCATCTACTCACATCACTAAGCAAACAAAGAAGACTTGTTTTATGCTTTATGCTTTATGCTTTTCAGTTTGTCTTGTTTCTATTTTAGTTTATGTATAAAGTTTGTAGATGTTATTTTACATCCTTGTTAGAGGAATTTAGAGCCCTTAGACTATTATTTTGTATCTTCAATATGTAATCCCTTGATCTATATAAACCAAGGAATCAACATGTAATAATCATATTAGATGAATGAGCATTGAAGGAAACCTAGTTTCTTTTAAACCAACTCTTGGCTTTGTGCTTGAGTAAAACTTCTTTGCTTAGTGCTAGAAGTTGTGCGTGTCCTTTGCTGTGTGCTGGGATAGCTCCCAAGGTTTTGTTCATTAGCTTAGTGCTTTGACGAGATCACCCCAATCCTAACCATTGGTTGTGTGCTTTGGCTAAGATATAGCCCGGTTCCTTACAAAGTTTAGAGTCCATTTCTATACTTTCTAGTGTTAGCCTGTTTTCATCACAAACATTCCAAGCTTTCTGTTTCAGTTCACCTTCTCAAATTCTAACAATGTGCTCTGATATGGTAACATTATATTCTCTCTTACGGTCAAAAAATGTGATCACCTTAGTTTGGAAATGTAATAATTTTTTATGTGACTAGCTTAATCTTAAAATTGTAACATATATAAATACACATGTTGACATTTGAACTCTCTTATGGTAAAAAAAATGTGACCATCTTAGTTTGGAAATATAATACTCTCTCCATACACTCATTTCTCTAATATATAAGAGTAGTATTTTAATGAAATGGGGTGAAAATGAGTGTGTAGAGGGAGTAACTCTTAATGTGACCATTTTAGTCTTAAAATGAAGACATATAGGCCCTTTTGGCATGACACTTGAGGTAGTTTGTTTGACCAAGGTAGTTTGTTTGACCAAAAATTCAGTTGCCTGATTTTTTATTTTTTTGCTTTGACAAGTAGCTTATTTAACCAAATAAGCTACCTGAAATAAAATGCTACCTTAGGTAGCATTTAGGATTTCAGGTACCTAAAATAAATTATCTTCCATTTACCCCTTCAATCTATAATACTAAATAATTATCATATCCTTTTTCGTCATTTTACTAAAAAACAGCTACCTTTTCAGCTAGTTTGCCAAACATCTTTTATATAATCAGTTACCTTATCAGCTCCTAATTTTCAGTTACCTTTTCAGGTTTCAGTTAGCTTTTCATTTTTCAATTAGTTTTACCAAACAAAGTCATAGTCTGTTAAATGGTAACATTGTACTCTGTATGGTCACATGAATTTAGAGATAAACAAAATTAAATGTTTTTTTTTTTCATAATTGAAGGAGTCATATATTCAACAAAATGCAAACATTTGTAAAAATTTATGATAACAGTTCAAATAAGGCGAAATGACACATTTGCAAATGGGTCACTTTTA
Organism: Silene noctiflora; assembly: GCA_009801015.1. Taxonomy (NCBI): domain Eukaryota; kingdom Viridiplantae; phylum Streptophyta; class Magnoliopsida; order Caryophyllales; family Caryophyllaceae; genus Silene; species Silene noctiflora. Next base: position 25,988 of record VHZZ01009893.1, on the reverse strand, counting down.
CCCATATTAACATAATATAGTATGCAACTGATTCATCTCTCACTTATCACGGATTGTGTATGTCACAAGAGAGTCTATTTGGGTAGGTAGAAGGTTGGAAAGAAGATATGAAGAAACATATACTCCCTCCTAGTCGGTCATTGCTTCCCTCTTTCTTTATTCATGCTAGTCGGATTAACTTCCCTTTTTCCTTTTTTGGAATATTTTATTTGGTCCAAATTTAATTGCATGTGGGGTATAATGTTTTGTGTAGTACAAAATCAATTCCTTATTTCTTGTGCAAAGTAGAAGGGGGAAGAAATGATTGATTAAGAGGAAGTACATTAGAAGGTAAATAAAATTAAGAAACCTCACATGTCAATTACTCCGTAGCAATTACTGAAAAGTGGACTTTTTTTAACCATGCCCCACTTTGGGTAATGTGACTACTTTCCCACAATATAGATTTGAAAGGAGCGACTTTGGAAGGAAACCTAAAGGGAATTGAGATGATTGAAATTTTGAACAGTCATTTTTTTTTTGATAAAGTAAGTAAACTAGATTGATCTATTGGAATAGGACCAACCTATTTCATCCTTTCGGAAGAGAGAGATAAGTTGAAGCCACCGACTTTCAAACCACCTCGAAAGAGTTGGACATAAATGTCCAATAGAAGCCATGAATTCAGCAACCTTGTTTGTTTAACAAAAATAATGTTTAATTATCACTTCATCAAAAAAAATGAAAGTCTAATTTCACATCTTTAAATACTAGAAATTTCCCAAGTATTACGAATTGAGTTAATAACACATAAATTATCACCCTCCATGATTAACTTTGAGATCCTAAGTATTTAGCTGCTAAAAGACCTTCTTTTAAATCGATAGCTGCTAAAATGCCTTCTTTTAAATCGAGAGCGTCCGCAACAAGAATACTATTGGATCCACATTTTTTTTTACTCCTAACAAAAAGACTTTATGAAGCAAATATTGAGACAAACAACCCGCAAAACAATAACCATCAACTCGGTTTTGGTCCTTGTCAAAACATGAGGCCTAGGGCCTCCAAAACCATCTAAGTCATGGCACCATCGGATAAAATAGTAACTTGGGGGAGTGTAGAGCATTTTTGTCTAGGAGAAATTGTCTTGGAAATGAGCCTATCAAAAGTTAGCTTAAGGACACATTTTGAGAGTCCAAATGTCTCGTTTTGAAGCACATATGCAAGGTCGATTTCTAGTCGCTTTCAACCTTCCTAAATTGTCCAAGAAAGCTCTAAGGTTCCCTTTGAAGCTTCCAAGGAGTCCACACTAGCATTAAATAAGGAATCAAGAATGATTGTCTCATTAGTTTACTTTTGCTTTGCTTTATGCTTTAATTTCAGCTTGTATAAAGCATTAGGGGCATTTTATTATATTGTTTTGAGGGCCTTTTTGAGCCCCTAGATGTGTATTGTAATGTAGGATGAAGATTGTATTTCTTGGCCTATATAAACCAAGCTAACGCAATGTAAAATTCAGATTTGAATGACAAGAATTAACACAAGTTGGAAAACATTATTCTCTACTTAAACATTCATTGCTTAGTGCTTGAAGAACCTCTTTTACTAAGTGCTTGGAGTTGAGTGCGTCCTTGGCTGTGTGCTTGGACCCTCTCTTAGTCTTGATCCTTGGCTAAGTGCTTGGTTCAAGTCATATCTCCTCACTCAACTTTAGTCATTTTAGCAAAGCAAAATTGATAGTTTAGGGCCTGTTTTACTTTGTTCTTTCAAAAGCTTATGTTTTAGTTCAAATTGGTTATCAGAGCTTTGGTTAAGTATCTTTGTGAGTTCATTATCCCTACCTACATCAAAAACACAATAAACAACCATGAGTGATGTGAGTGAAGAAACGCTAGCCGGCCTTGAAACAAAAATGGATCAACTAGCCACCAATGTAGGTGTCATTATGGAGTCTCTAACAACCATGATGGCTAACATTCCAACTCTACCACCAAGAGGAGGGAGGCCACCACCACGAGGCAATGGGAGAGGTCGTGGCTTTATCGGAGGAGGAAGGGGTAAAGGTGTGCAAGAGGAAGAGGCATACTCAGACTCAAAAGACTCCATGGCCGAGACATTTCAAGAGGAGCGCCCTAAAGACTTAAAGGTAGACATTCCCGACTTTCATGGTAGCTTAAATCCCGAAGATTTACTAGATTGGAATAGGACCCTTGAGAGAGTCTTTGAGTTTAAAACATACTCGTATAGCAAGTCATTTAAAGTTGAAATCTTAAAACTTAAGGGCTATGCTTCACTTTGGTATGAGAACTTAAAGAACCAAAGAAGAAAGGATGGTAAGGAACCTATTAAGTCTTGGTTAAAACTGAAAAAGAAGCTTAAAGAGAAGTCTGTGCCTAAATACTACACCCAAGACATGTTCTTTAGGCTTACACAACTTAAGCAAGACCAACAACCACTTGAGTCCTATCTTAGAGACTTTGAGCAACTCACCTTGCAATGTTAAATGAATGAGAAACCCGAACAAAAGATTGTTGGGTTTGTGGAAGGGTTGGATGCTAAGATTTCTCATAGGGTTCGAAAGTATCAAGTGTGGTCCTTTGATGAGGCCTTGAACTTGGTCATGAGGGTTGAGAAGTTGGGCAAGGGCAAGATTACTAGCTCAAAAATACCGACCAAAACAACCCCCTTTAGGCCTTTGGCCGAGACCAAACCCAAAGAAACCAACACTCAAACCAAAACTCATATTCTTAACAAGGGGAAGACACCTGGATCCTCACAAAAAAAGACCATTGGCCTTAAAAAATGTTACCAATGCTAAGGTTATGGCCACTTTTCCAAATAATGCCCAACCAAGAGAGCCCTTAGTAGCTTTGAGGTGGTTCATTTGGGTGATGATGAGATTCTTGTTTGTGATGAAGATGAGGAAGAAGTAGAGCAAGGGGAGACCGAATTGGTGATGCCGGATGCGGGTCTTAGCCTAGTTACTTGGAGGGTAATGCTTAAACAGCCACAACCCTTGGAAATAGACCAAAGACAACAAATATTTCAATCTAGGTGAGACATTAAGGGGAGAGTTTGTAACCTTATCATTGATCGATGGAGTTGTACCAATGTGGTTTCTAGTACTTTTGTTGAAAAGTTATCCTGGCCTACACAAGATCATCCATGTCCTTACAAATGGAAGTGGCTCAATGATAATGAGATTTGTCGTCAACTCCCAATCAAAAACAATTTATAAAAACCCGAATTAAGTAGTATAATAAGGGTGTAGAATCACAAGGATGGTGGGGGTTTACATTTAGTTTGTTCGAGTCGGAAGTTTAGTCAAGCAAATATAAAGGTGAGTGTTTCACTACCAACTAAAGTAAATTAAAGCAATCAAAGCAACGATTTAATGAAAACAATTGATAAAAATCTAGGGTAGTCGGGTTCTCCTAAGCAAGAAAACTAGGCAAGGGTGTTGAGAGGTTAAGGGTCACTATCTAACCTAGGAATAAAGACTAATCTCTTAGCTTATCCTTAAGACGGACACAAAGTCATCACGATGTATACGCACTTATCATGAACATACTATCAAGCATCCGTACAACTTTCGTTCATAAAGAAACTAGGCAAAATATGAAGAAAGGCATGCACTTTCATACACACAATTCATTAAACACCTTCTATGAATGACTCACAAAGGCTAAACATTTTCACCCGTAAACCAAATATCAACAACCCTTAACCATAGTTAAACCCCACTTAGGTTCCCCTTAAACCCTAGAAGGGAACTACTCATACATGATGGGGCAAATGTAAACAATCTAGACAAACATCATAAGTGTAACAATAAACATGATGTAATTTAAAGCAAAAAGTAAAAATGAAATTAAAATGTAAACTAATGATTAATTAACTTAAGGGAGAAGAGAATTGTACCAAACAATAAGTAAAACTTCAAACTTTGGATTGATTGTCAAAGAGATTCTTCAATTTCTCCAATTACAACCCAAGATACAAATGTAAACTATTGAATTAATTCTAAATCTAAGCTAACTTGAAGGCTAATTAACAATTAATTAAGGAAAGATTAAAGTTTTGATTAAGGAAAATTAGAATGCTTAAACTAGGGTTCTTAGTTCTAGGTAGTGTGTCAAAAGAGGGTTTACAAAGGGGTATTTATAGTACCCCATTGTATTAATCCCAAAGAGGAGGAGAAGCCCAAAATCTCGCATAAAAGGTCTCCCTGCCAGTCGACCGGCTACCGGCACGCCTGCCGGCGCCGTGGAATTCCAAGTTTGAGCCAAAATAAATCAATGTGATTCTCCAGCCGGTAGACCAGCTGCCGGCCTGCCAGCAGGGAACACACTCCATTCTTCTTTTCTTCCTTTTCTTACTTCAGCTGGGACTCTCTGCCGGCCACCCGGCTGCCGGTTGGCCTACCGGCGCCGAGGATTTCTTCATTTTTGACTCTAATTTGTTCTTAAGTTAGGGATGTGTTCCCCTGCCGGTGGACCGGCTATCGGCCTGCCGGCAGGGAACAAGTCTCAGCATGATTTCCTCCTTTCTTCCTTCTTTCCTCTTCCAAAACCGCTTTACTTGTTCCCAATTTCTTTTTTCCGTCTCAATCCCTGCAAGGCGCGATAAAAACTCGTAGGACGGGAAATTCAGGATGCAAAAGCAAGTAAAAGCCGTGAAACCGTGCGAAAACGGGTCAAATAATAAAAAGGGAAGAAAGGGAAAATGACTAAATAAGCATACATCACTCAACAAAGGGGCCGAGGTGAGAGTGGATAAACAATGACTAGTTTCCTTTTCCATTGGCAAAAACTACATGGATGAGGCTCTTTATGATGTTCTACCTATGGATTCTTGTCATCTTCTACTTGGTAGGCCTTTGGAGTTTTATAGGGATTCGGTTCATCATGGGAAAGAGAACACTTGTACTTTCAAATTTCACTAGTAGAAAAATATTTATTTGCAGCTATCTATTTGAGGCGTTTTTTCATAACCGCTGCAAATAAGAATTCAGTTCTTTAAAAAAAAAAAATTGCATTTGAGGCGTTTTTATATAAAACTCCGCATATAAATAGAGAGTATAAAAACGAATACAATCAGCTACTCCACTGTCTATCTTTGAGTCTCCCTTTCCTCTTTCTATTTCCCTTCTCTTCTCCCCCATTACCTCCTGCAATCCACGACGCTTCCTACAA